>JARYGA010058916.1:0-30106 GCA_030545235.1 Helianthus tuberosus | reverse complement strand
GTGCTAAGTGTATATTATGTGTATTATAAGTAGTAGTGTATTAGGAACTTGAAAATACACTAAATACTCCCAAGGAGTATGAATACAAAAATACACATACAAATACATGAGAATACATAAGTATACAAGTATACAAAAATTTCTCACAAGAAATACATGGACAAATACAAGAAAATATATTTATGAAAATATATTCCTTAACATATGATTGAACTTGGACAAGTTATTGACTTAAATATATATTTTTGGACAAAAATATATAACATATACCAAGTATTGGAATTTATACAAAAATCAGGTGGATAACAAGAATAACCATATATATATTTTATAGCATGACAAAATATATATATTTCATACAAGTCTTAAAAATATATTATTTTTAAGAAATATAATTCCAGAAAGTAATAAAAATTAAAGTATTGATTTTTGGTGAAAAATAAAAAAATACACAAGTATTTACATAAAATACAAGTATACTTTCCTAAGAATACTTGTACAAAAATAATATTGAGAATATTACTTCACAAAATACTTATATTTATTTTTAGAAAATAATATAAGTAACATACATGAAAAGTTAAAAATATAAATTATTTTTAACACTTATTACCTTGAGAAAGACTTTATAAATGAATATATATTTGAGAAGGAAAAAATATATATTTACAAATAAACAATATATACTCCACAGGCAAGACCCGACGAACAAGGGCACGACCCTCACAAAGATTGAACGTACAAAGAACATATACATCAACAAAAGATGGTGACTTGTACTTGTGTGATACAAGTCTAGTGACTAACATTAATAGAACACGTATAGGTCACGACGCTACAAAACCAACCGGTGAAGTTTACGGCGCCGGATACGCAAAGTTGTGAGTTCATGTCCCCACTTTTAAACTTTTACTTGTTCTCTAAACTTGGGGAAAATACATGTGTTATGGTATGTTGAATGCAAAAATAAGGAATGATACTTTAGATCATGTCACGAATAGGGTGTCATAAGCACCATTAATCAATTACATACCAAGACCGCGGAACAAAAGGTTAGATCTAATGGATTTCAGGCAACCACACTCTTGGCCACACTTTTACCAAGCAGTGCTTTTGTGTCTCTAGTCATGAATCGACAAGTAAAAATGCCTATGGTTTGGATGCTTCCTATGTCGTGTCACATGTTAATGGCCTTGCAAACCATTAGCGATCTCGATTTCCTTACATGTACAGAAGTACTCCTTTCAGTATAATTACATACCATGTTTTCTACAACGAATGCTTAAATGTTTACACAAACTGCGTGAATTCACACCAACAATATGTTGACGATTTTCCAAAACTCACGTGTATTTCAGGAAAAAGTTGGATCTTGGGCTCTGGTGTTATTTTCAAGACGTAAATTTCAAGTTTAGATGTCATCCACTTTTGTTTTGTATGTTGAAACTTAAATGACTTGTGTTAGTAACATTTCAATCTTATGAACGGATGAACATCTTTTTTTAATCATATAGTTGTTTATTATAATTGAATGCAATGATATTGAGCAAGTCACACATCATAGTCATACGCTTCCGCAAAAGTCAGGGTGTGAAAAGTTTAGTTATGCCTTAGGGTTCCTTTTTGACCATGTTATATGGTAGTATAACCCTCTTAGGTTATACTACGTGGTCCCATAGAAATCTGAGTTATTTACATGATTCCGTTAATATGCTTAAATTGGACTATTATGCCCTTATGTTATAAAAACGAGATTTTTGAAAATGTGAGAGGACAAAAAGCTTTATTACTGATTTATAAGTATGTCCAATAAATTTGACATCAGTTTCTAGTCTCAAAAAAAAGCTAAGCAAGATATCGTAAAACAAAACTTTTTGTTAATTAAATTGCATTTGTAGCATAAATCATATTTAAACCCAATTTTTTGACACCAAACTTGCTATCCACTGTTATGATATAATTTTTAGGGATTTTTGGAATTTTTGGTCAGATTTTATACTGACCGTAACATAGAGTTCTTGTGTAAATTCGGTAATTGACGATAATGCCCTTTTCATTAATAAAATGAGATTTACATATCAATAACATACCAAACCTTTTCCTACTGATGTTATATGATAAATAAAATATTTTAAACAGTTAAGGCTGATCAAAATCTCATAATTTCATAAACATCTCAAATATCGCCAATTACCGACTTTTACGCTAAATAGGTGCATAGTATGGGTTAAAACCATATTTAACACCTAAGACTTGTTACCTACTGAGTTTATAGATAAATTTTAATATTTTTACAGTAAGTACAAGTTGTGAACTCAGACTTCCAATTTTGTCCTTAAAAGCATATGTGAAATGACCAAAATGCCCCTACAGTGCATAGTTTGGCCAAAATGGTAAACCTCACATATGTATGATATCTTACTGATGTACCTTGATAAAATAAATATTTTTACTGAATTTTTTAGACTAGAACCTCAGTTTACCATTAAATCTCTTTTATAAACTTTAGAATGACCAAAATACCCTTACAGGGCTTAAATTGGTTTTAAATTCGTTTTGGGCATAATTGTAGATATCATAGTGATATCACAATATATTTTAAGCATAATAACTTATGGAACTTGTACTTGACTCATCCGGATACCCGTTATGCATATACGCGTCCAGTACGGTTTATGTAACTAGTTTGCATAGATTAACCGAAACGGGTCAAACCTAATCGTTTTTGCTTCAAAATCCAGAATGTATTTAGTTTACCCATTTTATACAAGTCTCCATACTTGTTGGGTCTAAATTACATTCCAATCCGGTCACCGCTTAATCTTGCGTTTCGTACCGTAAACCTTTCTTAAAACTAACCGGTCTAAGTTTATAACTAAATAAGAACCGTTAGTAATCTAATAGGTTATTAAAACCTTCGTTCCAGATTAGGAGCCCAGTAAAAGCTACCTACACTTGTTGAATAGGATATACGGCTGAGAATACAAATTTTACATTTTAAGCTCAGGTAAATACTTTTAACTTATTTTCCCTTATACGGGCTTGGGATACGGTAAATTATTACCGCTTGGTCGGGTATTGAATATTTAATCGATTAGTGGCTAAATCATTGAGATAACATGTTTTAATCTGTTTTGTTTGATCTAAGCATTTGGGGGTTAATGACCGTGTCCTGGATATCCTCGTCTCATTCATTTGAAATGGCCACGACTTAAGCACAAGGTGTAGGCATACACCTTACAGTTGCGTATGTAAAATGGTATCCCACTCATGAGGATAACTTCTTATGGGCCTATACTAGTGGTGTGTCTATTAATCTTGTCTCGGCTTCTATCCCGGGCCCTGAACGTACGAGAAACATGTGAATCAGCATACAAGATTATTTAAAATAATTGTCCCAAGTTATAAAAGAATATTTGTGCCATGTGCATTCAAAACAATTTTCATAAATGTTTTCAAAAGAGTCAGTTAATTGTATTTACCAGTGTAAACTGACGTATTTTTCCAAAAAGACTAAGTGGCAGGTACTATGCGAAATTGGTTGGAATCTCCTGAGTACTAAATAAAGAATCTTGCAAGTTCTAGTGCTTAAAGTCTGTCGAACAATATTTAATTCTGTTTTAGATCTGCCTGTGGATCCACTTCAACCGTTGTGTAATATTTAATTATACTTTTCAATTCGGTTTCTATTATTATTTTTTCTTAGACTCCCGCTGTGCATTAAACTGTGATTATTTGACTATGATGATATCAACTACGTCACGATACTCCCCGACGGGCCCACCGGTAATATGTGGAAATATCGGGGTGTGACAGGTTGGTATCAGAGCCAACATTAAGGGAATTAAACACTAGCCTTTTGTGTTTAATCTGAATGACACAGTTGCACAATCCTTGACTTCTCCATCAAAATCACTGATTTTCACCATGAAATCACCTGATTTGGACTTCTTGAAGGTGACGTCATCATGGTTTCTTATGCAAACTGTTGTGTGGCATCATCTCACCAAGATATGTTTAGATCTAAAGTATTTCCACACTATTTTACACAAATCTCAACTAGATTTAAACATTTTCAACTGAATTCAAACTTTTCTTCACTTTTCACTCAAAACCGATGGAATCTAGACTCATTCAGGCTCTCTACTCACTCTCTAGTTAAGAACCA
The DNA here is from genome assembly GCA_030545235.1 of Helianthus tuberosus. Classification (NCBI taxonomy): domain Eukaryota; kingdom Viridiplantae; phylum Streptophyta; class Magnoliopsida; order Asterales; family Asteraceae; genus Helianthus; species Helianthus tuberosus. Next base: position 25,938 of record JARYGA010058916.1, on the reverse strand, counting down.
GCTTGAGGATGGATTTCCACCAAAGAGACGACCGATTAACGGGATGAACATGAAATCTCATCAAGGATGCTTAGTCTGATCGAATGGGGGTGATTCCCATCCGATCGACTGGGCTGGACTTGGTGCGTCTCCATTGTTCGACACGTCATCATGTCGTCTCCGTTAAATTCCAAACTTTTTAACTTAGAAAATTTCACAAAGTTCCAAAATATCAGGTCGCCCAATCGAATAGCCATCCGATCGGATGACTATTCGACCAGGTGACTTGTTTCTTATAGCTTTCAACACTTAAACAATTTGACCAAACTTCAACCTTCAGGTTTCTTGATCGAATAGCCATCCGATCGAATGGCCATCTGTCCAGATGACCATCCGACCGGATGACTTGATTGAATACTACAATGAAAACTTCAAAAGTTTTTGAAACGATTCACAAACATCACAACTCATTCGAATGGCTATCCATTTGAATGTTCATCCGTCCGGATGACCATTCGATCGAATCAGCATTCAACACTTATCTCACCTGACACTCTGTTCAACGCTTATGCTACTTTTCTATACTCAGGCTAACTCAACGCTCCCTTCAATCCAATACAGTGCGTGTTTAGCAACTACGAACCCATTGTGAGTATACTCGAACCCATTTTCTTTTAACGCACTTTTGGGTGTTACATACGTTCTCTATCAAAACACAACAACACACAATGCAAACACTTTTAACGCTAACCGATCCTGCATGTTATACGTGATCAATGAATGCTTGTTACTATGCTTAGACAGTGTTACACGTTATCGCCTCTAGCAACGATAGTACTATAGTTTTGACTCAGCACCTGTCGTGGACAGGGGTTGCTAGGGATCACATCTCTTTACTTCATGTGTCCACTGGACATGTGTCGCGCATACTCTACAACACAGTCGTGTGGTTAAGTGTGAACATAGTTTGATAGTTACTTGCTTAGCCCGTTACGTGACACATATGCTGGTTATGTGTAAACGCTTTCGCTATACTATATGCTATGCAAACTTGTGTACTCACCTTTACACTCTGTGTATTGACTTTATTTTAACGTATGTGACAGGTTGATAGGATGTTGTGCTATGATGAACAAGCTAGGGAGTCTAGAAACGAACTAAATAAATCTGAGTTGTCAGAACAGTCTTTTGTTTATGAGACTTATATCTGTAATGACTGTTTATGCTTTATATGTTATTGGTATGGGACTTTAACGTTAAATATATTGTCACTAATAGTTGTTATGGATTCTCTTGGACAATCTGTTTCGCTCAGTGCCATGCCCCGATGTTTCCGCCATCTATTGGGGTGTGACAGTTCTATAGGCTAAAGCTATAGCCTAATACCCCCTATTAAGCAAAGCTTTGCCTCGTTGTAAGTACTATAACCTTGCTATTACCCTACACGGTCGATTTAGGATTCCGTAACGCATGTCAAGGCTCTGCCTGACTCAGTCATTGGAATTCTGTCTCGTGTTACACTCGATTGATCTAGGATTCTGTAATGCATGTCAGCTCTACCTGACTCAGTCATTGGAATTATGTCTCAAGTTGTAAGGTTAATTTGATTTGGGTTATTTTACTAACACCTATGCATTGTTTAATTTTAATAAATAATACCCAGGAGAAGCAACAGGAAGCTATAATATTACCAGGTAGCCTGTAGAAATACCTAAGTCTATAAATGTAAGTACATTCACTTTCTCTCACTATTTGAGAGTACATTTTTGTGAGTCAAAATGTTTTACCAAAACCTCAAATGTTTTCAAATACAATTACAGTGATTAAGTCTTTATAAGTCTTCAATTGCTGCCAGTATTATGGGGTATATATGTTGTACTTGATAACCTTCACAATTGGGCACGGGTATCCAATGTGTGATATGACCATAGTCACAGATCCATCGAGTGACACGTACTGACCGAGTAATTGTGTAGATATAAACATTGTAATCGCCCTTAATACTGTAATATGTAAACAACTGATGCTTTACAAAATGGAATGTACTTACCAGTATTTCTTGCTGATAAAACGTTTTTAAAACGCGTTTCAGGTAACACAATGTGAAAGCCAATAAAAGCCAGCTGGATAGCACTGAAGGCTTAGAAAAGTGGCTATAAAAGTTACCTAAATAAAAAGGAGATCATGTTTTCAATAATTAGGGTTTATTCCTATAAATATATTATCAGCAAAACTTAGGTTTTTATCTCATTTATCTATTTTAAACATTTTGGTGTTTAACTCTGATAAAAATATTTCCTAACTACGTTCCTGATGAAAATTTCCGCTGCCAAATTAATAAACACTGATACCATCTGAGTGTTCACGGCTCCCGTTCCCAGGGTGGGGTCGGGGGCTGTGACAGACGGTGGTATCAGAGCTAAGCCACTAATTTAATCTATTTAGGTGTTCTTCTAATACCTAAACCTTAAACATTTATGTTAGTAAATTAATATCTTATGTGTTATCCTGTGAACATAAAATCTTAATATGCCTATTATGATTTTTATGTCATTTAACGAATTTTGAATTCCCAATATGTGTAACCACTATCTGTATCTTACAGTTATGCTATATTTAAAAAAGTATATATATATTAATAATGTTATGTCTTATCAATTTTTATGATATATTATATATATCAAATATTTTTATGACTATAATTCAATATGAATTTTATAACATTATAATAATATTACGATATTAACATTAATATCTTAATATTAATATAAGATAATACAATTCAGGTATGATATTTCGAAAAAAAAATCATAATTTAAATATTAAGATAATACAATTCATGTATTATACCTAAATGATTTTATGACATTTAAATTCTCAGTATGTGTAACCACTATTTGTATCTTACAGTATGTTATGCTATAAATATATAAAAAGGATATATTCATAATATATTAATGTTAAATTTTGTGATATATATCATACCCATATATTTATGTGAATACAATTCAATATAAATTATAATAGTATTATGATAATGACATTAATATCTTAATCAAATATATAAGATGATACCCTTTAGGTAGAATGCACAGAAATATCATAATATAAAATATTATTCGATGTAAGTAGTATGTTTTATGATTTATGATATAACCCAAAGTTTTACTCGACTTAAATATATATATGTTTTGTCAAAGTTTTAACAAAACATATAATCATATTAATTTTGTTAAAATATAATATTTTAGCATACTTAAAACATGTTTATTGTTTAAAATCATATTGAAACAGGATTTTCGTAATAACACTAAGGAAATATTATTCCATATGATTATGTTATACTATATCCACATAAGCACATGTACATTCATATACCTATGGAAAATATATATAAAATATTTTATATTTTATAACCTGGATCACTGAAACAAATGATATTTCATAGAAAAATGTACAAAAATAATTGGTACTATATAACTAGATAATTTTAAATATATGTACGTACGTAATACGTATATATCAGCAGGAAATAGCTTAGAGATTTTTATTATTTAATATTTCAACTTATTCCTTAAATTATATTCGAGTCATATGTGTATATATATATATTCTGCTATAGGAATAATACTCCACTACTTAATACATTAAGGATCAAATTTAGAAACGCCAAACTTTGTATTATCTATTATGATTCTTTAATAAGTAAATATGATAAATAAAAAATCAAGTCCTAATATGTTTCAACCAAAAAATATTCAACATTTCAGTTTAAAATAAATTCTAAAAGAATCCAGAAAAGTTATATTTTGATTAAATTTATTTCTTTTGATGATTTATCCTTATTATTCCAAAGCATTTTGTTTAATAAATTTAACAGAAATTTATCCCAACTACTATTGTTATAAAGGAGTGAATAAAGTTATGAGAATAAGCAGAATAATTAATACCATTAGTTGGATTCTTATAATTTGGTATCGTATATATATATAGAAAATCTAAATTGTTGTATATGTAAGCATGTACAGGATAAAATTTCTTGATAATATATATAATCAAATATCTTCTGTAGAAAAACATGCTTTTATATAACAGAAGAAACAAACCTACAGGTTTACTCAGAATCTATTTTGATAACTTCTTAACCAATACCCACCTGTAACCCAAAAGAAATCTTAAGAATAACTGTACTAGCACCACCTCTCAAGGAACAACGATGGGTCAATGACGGAGAACCTCAGAATCTTATATAAGACCCTTATTTCTAGCCACAACCATCATTTTCCACCATACATCCTGAATACCTATCCAGCCATGAGCTCTAAAATTATAACTAAACTGAGGCAATATGGAGAAAAGCTATTACGACAAGAAATAAACAACATATAATATATATATATATATATATATATATATATATATATATATATATATATATATATCCATCAACGCATAATAATGATAGGTATGATTATAATTGTGCTAATGTAATATGAGCAACAAAATGTGCCTGTATAATTGTTTAGTTCTGTGATAATTATATCTGAACATGTTTGCAATTCAGATGTCAAAGGAAATCACATATAATCAGGAAATTCAGGCTAGTAATGAAAATTCTTGGGATAAAAGTACTATAGAAAATATAATAGCTCAAGGAATATCGAATGTCATACCTTCGACCATTGAAGCTATTAAAATTTCTATGCCTATAAACGAGAACCCTACTATACACTGTAAGCATACCCATCACTTCAAACCTAGCCCTAGTAGCAATGGAGGCCATGATATTCGTATCAAAACTCAATCCTCCAAATGAAAGAAAACCACAACCTATAGTTACTCTTATAAGGAATTCCACTCTGACAAATCCTATCAGAATAAAGGAAGCGGATCGCGAATTGCGCAACCTACATGCAACAACTATAACAAAAAGTGTTCAAGAAAACGCCTCCACTGTAACTTCTGCAAGAAGACTGGACATACAGAGGAAGAATGTAGAAAGAAAAATAACATCTGTTACAAATGCGGAGAACCAGGTGTCACACCCCAACCGATGGCGGCAACATCGGGATGAGACGAAAACTAGATTGCAAGAGACATCATAACACTATGTGACAATATAGTTTAATTTAAGTTTCATAAATTTCTAAAATGTCATACAAGAATCAAATAAAGACAACGTTATTTCAAATATAAAGTATAAATAGATTTAGTTTAAGTGTGTTTCTATGTCCACTTAAGTCTTGTTTCTTCACTTAGCATCATCTTGTCTAACGAACCTGCAACATGTATTAAAATATCAACAAAAAGTTGGCGAGTATACAAGTTTGATATATAGCATAAAAATAGTTTTAAAATAGTCTAAGGCTCGTATCCAACATGAATCACAATATGCAAGTTACTAGTATGTCGTAACGGTGTCAAATATATGTTCAAACCCAATAATCCAATGCGTTAAAATAGCCTATCCCAAATAGAATAAAGGGAGGTTAACATGTTTGACTTAACAATACCCCAAGAATCATGGGCGGTGCATTACTCCTATAGCGCTATAATTGTTAAGGTAGGCTTGTACGAAGTTAATGAGCATATAGACACAAAAGTTTACATCACATACAAGATTAACAAACAACATATAGTTTCATGTTCAAATATGGATAGAGAGTGATTCAAATAGTTTCAAAGTTTCGTGAGTTTAGTATAGAATACATGCTGCACCCAAAGTGTTTAAAAGTAAAAATAGGTTCGAGTATACTCACATTGGTTGCGTATAGAGATTCCTTGAAATAACGCACGAGTAAAGATGGAGAATATCCAAGAAAACGAACGTACTGGTTATCCTAGAAGTTTAAAATGACACGTAACGAACTCGTTACAAGTTGTAGATTAAATACAATTTCTAACATTTGTTTAAATAGATATTTTATTTTAATACCTTATTACAAAAAGGGTTTAAAGTAATTTGTTTATTATTTTGTTTTGAAAGAGGCAAACTTCTAAAAATAGATTTTTATGTCGCGCAACCTACTTGCAACAACTATAACAAAAAGCGTTCAAGAAAACGCCATTCTAGGAAGACACTCCACTGTAACTTCTGCAAGAAGACTGGACATACAGAGGAAGAATGTAGAAAGAAAAATAACATATGTTACAAATGCGGAGAAACAGGTCACATCCGTCCCTACTGCCCAAAACTATCTATGGCACCCGACAACAAGGCTAGAAACCTAGATGAAGCTAAGAAGGACGCATAAATATCTACGACACAGGAAGCAATAGTAACTCTAACATAAGCACCCGTACATTTTGTCTGTACTAAAGTAGTAGTTGACTTTTGATTCCAATCAAAGTTTTATAAATAAAAGGTCTTCAATTTTCTCTAATAAAGCCAACACTCATTTGTCTCATCCCTTGACAAATTCACATGTTGCACGTGCATTACTCATTACGCATGTGACTTCATTTCAAAAGATCTTTTATTCACGAGTTCGAATCTTATTTTGTTATACTCATTTTTGACAATCCCTATGATTGCAAAAACATTGACTTTTGATATCAAGTCAATAGATTTCTTGGAAAACTCCTTTCAAAGTTACTTATCAGATTTCCATTGTAATCATTTATTGTCAAAAACATATAGCCATTGTTGGAATATGTATAAACCAAGCTCAATTGTTTGAACTTGCTCATATACATTCAATTCAAGATCCTATATGATGAATTGAGATCATCATATTCAAGGTAATCTCCTTTGCTTGAATCATAATAAGACTTGTTTAAAGTCTTCAACTCCACAAATCATTTGGTAAATCACGACACCCTGTGGTAACGTTCACTTTGAAACTTGAACTCGTTTCATTTTCACACCTAAGGTGAGAATTTATCTATCTTCTGTTGATTCATTATTCTAAACCAGTCTTAATACAATTATGTGTTAAGATAAAGGTACCTAAATTCCTATTCCAATGTACCTCCGACTTTCTTTCATTTTTGATCAATCCTATGATATTAATTTATTCCTTCCCTTGAATATCCTATCTTTTGGATACCCATATTCGCTTCATTGAAACTTCCAGTTAACTTCGAGAATGGCGAATTCGTTCGGTCACCGTAATCATTGAATTCTTTCAATCATTACAACACCTTGCGGTGTTTGTACAAATTTGTAGCCTGAGCTAATCATAAATCCTAATCATATCAATTCATACTCATCATTCAAGTAGTCTTGATACAATTATGTATCAGGACAATGCTACAGTAAATTTTATTGTATTTTCGGTGTATCCTTGCTATTTAAATAAATGTCACTGATTTCTGGTTTGATAGTTGACAAATCATTTTTCATACTTCTATTTGAGATTATTGAGTCGGAATCTTCCTCAATCAAAGTAAGTTTTCTTCTGACATCAAATCCTATTGTTTCTAAAAAGTCATTGCATTTCACACCTCTCTTTGATTTATGAAACTCGGTCACCATGATGATTTGCATCTCGTTCAGTTCACATCGATTCCTGAAACTAAATTTTTGGTCCATTGAATTCCAATTATCCTATGATATCTTTATATTTCATCTTTTGATTCTATCTCAGACATCTTGATATACTGTTTTTACTAACTTAAAAACGTGACGTAACCCCAAGAGGATATCGTAACCCAAATCTCGAGGACGAGATTTAAAACAAAGTGGGGAGGATGTAACAACCCTCGAGAAACACCCCTAAACGCTCCCAGATACACCCCGTGTGTGTGAAACGGACCCGAATAACATTAATATTAATAAAAATCAAATAAAACCTGAAAACCCGTCGCTCGCAGGCTGCGAAGGAATCAACAAGGATTGTCGCGGGCCGCGACAGCCTGTTACTTGTGGATCACCTGTGCTGCCACGTGTCCCTACACGTGTCAACCCTATACGCTGACTCAGCAACCCTATCGCCGCCTTTAGGGCTCTCGCGGGCCGCGAGAGATGAAGAGAAGGCCGTTGCAGGGCGCGACCGGCCTATGATCAGTTGCCATTCATTCTCGTTCATTTTCTCATTTCTCTCTCAACATTCTATAGGCTAAAGCTATAGCCTAATACCCTCTATTAAGCGAAGCTTAGCCTCGTTGTAAGTACTATAATACTACTATTACCCTACACGATCAATTTAGGATTCTGTAATGCATGTCAAGGCTCTGCCTGACTCAGTCGTTGGAATTCTGTCTCGTGTTACACTCGATTGATCTAGGATTCCGTAATGCATGTCGGATCTGCCTGACTCAGTCATTGGAATTCTGTCTCGAGTTGTAAGGTTAATGTGATTTGGGTTATTTTATTAACACCTATGCATTTTTTAATTTTAATAAATAATAACCAAGAGAAGCAACAGGAAACTATAATATTACCAGGAAGCCTGTAGAAATACCTAAGTCTATAAATGTAAGTACATTCACTTTTTCTCACTATTTGAGAGTACATTTTTGTGAGTCAAAATGTTTTACCAAAACCTCAAATGTTTTCAAATACAATTACAGTGATTAAGTTTATGTAAGTCTTCAATTGCTGCCAGTATTATGGGGTATGTATACAGTACTTGATAACCTTCACAATTGGGCATGGGTATCCAATGTGTGATATGACCATAGTCACAGATCCGTCGAGTGACACGTACTGACCGAGTAATTGTGTAGATATAAACTTTGTAATCGCCCTTAATACTGTAATATGTAAACAACTGATGCTTTACAAAATGGAATGTACTTACCAGTATTTCTTGCTGATAAAACGTTTTTAAAACGCGTTTCAGGTAACACAATGTGAAAGCCAATAAAAGCCAGCTGGAGAGCACTAAAGGCTTAGAAAAGTGGCTATAAAAGTTAACTAAATAAAAAGGAGATCATGTTTTTAATAGTTTGGGTTTATCCCTATAAATGTATTATCAGCAAAACTTGGGTTTTATCCCATTTATCTATTTTAAACATTTTGGTATTTAACTCTGATAAAAATATTTCCTAACTACGGCCCTGATGAAAATTTCGGCTGCCAAATTAATAAACACCGATACGACGCCTTGACGCTATATCACCTTCCACTACGGAAGGTCTTACATAAATAAAACATAACTATATGTAGAACTAGTTTTACCCCGCCCGCGTTGCGGGGCACTAAGCCGAATATTTCTCTCTCATAACATGTACGTCTGTTTTCGGTTACTTGTACATACTACTCATAACACGATCTAAAAAAAAATTACATTGAATCAACCAATTAAAATAAAACACTATTATACTTTTGCAAAAAAAAAAAAAAAAAAAACTAAAACGATGGAAAAACTATAATTTTAAACTAGGGGCAAAATTGTAATTTTCATGACAAATGAGTGTGTGCCAGGTAGCTGCATGGCACGAATAAAAATTACACCGAGTCAACCAATTAAATCAAAACACTACCACGGTTTTGTAAAAAAAATAACTAAAACGTGGCATGACTGTATTTTTACAAGAGGGCAAAATCATAATTTGACCGGGAAAGCAAATATAAACGATTGCAAAACCGTAAATTAAATTGAGGGTAAAATCGTAATTTGGCTTAGAGGGAAGAAAACAAAATTAATGGTAAAACTGTAAATTTAAACGAGAAAAAATCGTAATTTACATGGACCAATTGCCTAGCACTATTCTCCTTAATGTGATTTGTATAGTAGCTGTTAAACACTATTCCCTTTCGTATGTGATTTGTATAGTACTAGAGTTATGCGCCGCCCGTGTTGCGGGGCGCTAAACCGAGTATTTCTTAGTTTAATAACATGTACGCCTTTATGTCGGTTAGTTATACATGCTACCTATAACACGATATCAAAAAAGATACATCAAATTAACCAATTAAAGAAATACAGCACCATAGTTATGATAATTTTTTTTTAACTAAAACGATGACAAGCGTGTAATTTAGAGTTGGGGGCAAAACAATAATTTGCCAGGACCAATTAGCGAGTGCTATGCAGCTGTTTGGCATGAATAAAAACAAAATTGAGTCAACAAAGTAAAATAAAACACTACCATGGTTTTGCCAAAGAAAAAAAAACGATGGCAAGATTGCAATTTTTAGTGGAGGTAAAATCGTAATTTTAAAATGGAGGTAAAATAATATTTTGAACTGAGGGCAAAACCATTTTTTTTATTTTGAAATGGGGGCAAAATCGTAATATTTTAGCTGCGGGCAAAATCGTAATTTTTAGCTGGGGCAAAATTGTAATTTTAAACTGGGAACCAAATCGTAATTTGGCAGGACTCTAGCTGAGGGCAAAACCATAATTTTATTTTAAACTGAAGGCAAAATTGTATTTTTTAACTGAGTGCAAAATCGTAAATTTAAGCAAGGGACAAAAGCAAAATTTTATTTTGAATCGAGGGCAAAATCGTAATTTTACACTTGGGATAAAATTATAATTTGACATAACTATAAATAAGACAAAATTGCAGAAAACAACCTTTATGTATACCCAAAACTGCACTTTATACCTTTCACTATGAAATCCGCCAAAACCAACCTTTACGTTCATGTTTTGCTACAAGTTCAACCTTTACACCTAACCTAGTCAAAAAAGTCAGTTAAGTTGCCCCACGTGCGATGCACGTGAGGGCATATCTGTCTTTTCCTTTGGCCCCTTTTATAATCTGTTCCTTTGGCCCCTTCTTTGTCAGTGGATCGAGAACAACATTCAGTGGATCGAGAACAGCAGATCTGAAGATGAAATGCTCATAGATCGAGAACATTAATGGATCGAGAACAACATTCAGTGGATCGAGAACAACATTCAATTTATCGATTTTAACTTGAAACGGGTTATTGATGGAATTAACTCACCTTTGCATTAATGGATCGAGAACAACATCGAGCAGATCTGGAACGGATCAAGCATCGAGCAATCTGGAACGGATCAAGCATCGAGCAGATCTGGAACGGAACATATCAAGATCTGGAACGGAACAGATCAAGCATCGGAACGGCGGAGGTCGTCGGAGACGATGACCTGTTTTTCCTTTTTGTTTCTACCCGAAATTCTCATAATTCTTTGAATAATTTTGATCCGTTCTGGGTTCATCAAATTGAGTTTGATTATTGAGTTTTTGAATAATTTTGATCCAAATTAGGTGGAAAGATTTGAGCTTTTTGTTCGAATTTTAGGTCCAACAAACACCCCCTGCAAGTGTTTGTTCAAATGCCTGAGAGAAACATGCTCAAAGATTAATTGATTTCGTTGAATTGAACCTGTTCGAGATCGAATTGGGCTCACTTTGATGGTTTCTACATGGTGAACAGGTGAGAGATTGTTTTTTTTAAGTTATATTATTCAATTGAGATGAATTTCGAAATTATGTTCAATGGGTTTTGTTCGTCTTGAAAAGTTACACAATTTGCACCCAAGAACTGCTTGATTTCATTAAAATTTGAAGGAGATATGGTGTCTTGAAATTCTAGGGTTTATAAGACTTTTTATGAAGAAGATGATGTTGATGAAGATCTGGGTTTCAGATGATGATGTTTGATGATGATGTATAAATGGTGAATATTGATTTAGGTTTTGTTTTTTTTTTTTTTTTTTTTAGTATAGTTAAATTATACTAGAATGATGATTTGATGAACTGTGAATTGATGCTGTGAATTGATGATTCCATAAGTTGCAGATTATTTGAACTTATATGATATTAGTATACTTAAAATCGATCCAGTTATGCTTGCTCTGTGTATGGTAATTGTTAGATGGTCCCTACATGACAAATGGTTCTTCATCTTTTGGGTGTCATGATTGTTATGTTGGGCGGTTTAAGGTGTGTTTGATGATGGCGGTGGTGGCGGTGGCGGCGGCGGTGGAGGGTGGTGGTGATGGTGATGAAGGGTGGTGGTGATGGTGGTCAGTAATTTTCTTTTAATAAACAAAAAAAAAACAAGGTTGAAATGACAATAATACCCTCACATGCAAAGCATGTGAGGTGATTTAACCAAGAATACTAACAGAGTTTGTGTTAAAGGTTGAACTTGTAGCAAAACATGAACGTAAAGGTTGGTTTTGACGGATTTCATAGTGAAAGGTATAAAGTGCAGTTTTGGGTATACATAAAGGTTGTTTTCTGCAATTTTGTCTATAAATAACTATTATATGAAAAAAAAAAAAAAAAAAAAAGTCAAAATGGCCGCCAAAAGTGGCCAACCACTTAAAAAACTATTACCGCGTGACGTAATCAAGTTGAAAATGTATATGTTGAAAATATAAATATAAATTCTTAATCTCCTTTTGAATTGAATTTGACTTAAGTTTTATAGTGCGGCATGGGTTGATGAATGAAGATTCCCCAACAAGGCCACAACTTTCTTCTCTATTTTACTCAAGATTATATATTAAAAAAAAAAAACTAAAGATTCGCTTTTTTATTCCCCTCTATATATGGCTTTAAAGTCAACATCGCGCTGCTTTTTTTTTTTTTTTTTTTTTTGGGGGCATTAGAGCATTCACATTCAATCCATCAAATTATACATACATTCCACTAAAAAACAACTCCTATATCAATATATTTCCACTAAAAACAAATACTTTTTCTCTCTCCTTTCAATTAAATAATATTATCATTACATTTTTCTCTCTCCTTCACTCACAACCACTTTCAATATATATTAAAAAAATTATACTGGATGAACAGTGTCCCCCCAAATATACAGATGAACAGTAACATTTTCTCTCTCCTCCACTCACAACCACTTTTTATACTCTTTATAATATAAAAACCTCTCCTCTCATTATTTAGAGGTCTACCGGTTCTTTATCTTTCGCTTGTCTCAATCCTCATTGGCGTACACCAATGCTCTTTTTTGCAAGTGTTTCCTTTCAATAATTCAAAATTCGGTTTAAAATTCACATTTTCGGTTTAAAATCGGTCTTGTCGAAAATGAATAAGTTGCAATTTAGTTTGGCTAGAAAAAAATCCCAACCAGACAAACAACTATTTGTCAAAGTCATGTTCCATTACGATTTTAAGGCTTTATAGATTTTGAATTATAAAAAACAAATTAGAATTAGAGCATGTTAAATTAAATAAACTAGTAAAAGTAAATTTGACCCGCGTTCCGTAACGGGTTTTTCATAATGTCAATAGGCTTACTCGTGTTTGAACAAAAGTTAAGAATAAAGATGAAAAAGATTAATGGTTACAAAACTGATGTAAAAAAATAACATAAACCGATCCATACAAGATTCAGCAAACTAAATATATCCATTTACTCCCCATGGCGTTATATTAATTAAGCCTGCATTTCAAGATTATTTAAAGTTTCACAAATTAACAACTTACGACCCCTAAACGATTTTGCTATTATGATATCAAACTGTTTAAATTTATACATAGAAAGGCTTTATTAAATACAAAAGAGTTTAAATTAGAATTTTCTCTTAAATGATAATAAATGAAAACCTTTGCTTCAAAATTGTAAAATGTAAAACTTTGATGATAATTAAAAAAAAAAAAAAAAAACAAACAAACAAACAGTATAGCTAACAACTTTATCTTTTATATATAATAATGTTGATTGGAATAAATGATTGTTGTATGTATTTAGATGTCACGGTATCGGAAAAGTGTCATCTCATAAATCATTTAATCAGTATCATCATATCATATATTGTTAATCAATGTGGCATGAGAACGAAATGAATGTAACATACATGTGCTTCATAAGTACACCTAAACAAATATTATTTATCGCAATTCTTTGAATGAAAGCAACCATATCCAAAATAATTTGAGAAATCGAATGAGTAAATACTCAAATTCCTTCTAAGATTCTTCCGTTCGTGTGTGTAAATACTCAAATTCCTTTTATATTATATAACTAACATAATTCCTTTAAGTAAGATTCTTCAGTTCGTATGGGTGTGTATCTATTATATATAATAAATGAAAGTTATTTGGGCCACGTGTCATTAGATTAGGGCATCACTTTTTGTCTTTTCCCGCCCAACTGTACCATCCCCTTCTTATTTCCCTCTACAAAAGGGCAAACCACTGATGTTCATACAAAAGGTGGCCCACATTCACTTTTTCAAAGGTCTGTCCACATATACAAAAGGGCAAACCGCTGATGTTCATCTAAACCACTGCCCATATTCAAAATCTTGGCTCTAGATTCAAAATTCAAACCGTATACATATATAACCTACATTATTCTGGCTCTACTTTCAAAATTCAATCCCTCTCTCAAATCCAGAGCACCTCCACATCCAATTCCTCAAATCCAGAGCACCTCCACATCCAATCTTCAAACCGTATCTATTTTAGGGCTTTCTATTAGATTCTCATTCATTGCTCCTCCATCTCTGTTCAAGCTTCAATAATCAGGTAAGAAATCTTCTTTTGCGAATTGTTAATCCCTTTGTTCATCTGTCCGACGTTATATCTTTCTTTCCATCTTTCTCTCCAAGAAATATAGACATCAGGTTATGAGACCGGGTCATACGGTGATCCATGGACGCATCTCATTCAAAACAAAAACTTCACTCATCTATCGTATTATCCAAAACCCTAATCTGAGCCACCAATCGTTCAAGAGTCCGATTAAACTTCATCAAATTTTGTCTGCAATTAAGGTTAGTTTATATATGCTATTCTTCTTTTATCTTATTTTCCCCTCTATTTCATAGTTTAATCATTCATCTGTTGGCGATTAGGTTTTGGTTATCTGATTCTCACTGTGGTTTCAATCAAGAGGTTAAGATACGTATTTTGTTCATATATTTGATTATTTAAGTTTCGGTTTTAGGTTTTGTTTCGATTTTGTTTATATATAGAGAATTGAGCTCCGATTCTGTTTTGATGGTCCTTTCACAAGTTTCCCAATCAAAAGGTATTTCTCATACCATATCAAAATTTATATCTTTGATTCGTATTTTTCGTACCATTCAAAAGGGGTATTAAAATTAATTTTTCATTTTTATTGTTAGTTTGGAAAAACAACAGACTGAATGGACACGAGCTGCAAGGACTCGTGTATTATGATTTTGGATGCTAAATTACAAAAATGGTTCCGGTGGTTTGAAGGTGTAGCAAAATATTTACCAGTTATCGGTTCATCATTCATTCATAAGTACATGTATCAAGTTGTTCTTAAAATGCTGAATATAATATGGATTTGATGTTCTTATTTTCTGCAGTGACTTTTCCAATAACAATCTTTGTGGATGGTCCTTTCACAACGGTGGTGGCGGTAGAGACGTAATTGGCGGCAACTAGATTAGGTATGCATGTCATCCCTTCTTAAGTGAATAGGTATATTATAACCTAACTTGGCATCTTTGATTCAGTGTTTCAGCTGCTAAAAGGTTGTCCATCGACCAATAAATAGCAAAACTTTTTGAGTTCTTTCTTATTCATGAAAGGTTGCTGATCATCACTATCAAAAGGTATCTTTTTAAATGTCTATCCAGTGGATGTAACTTATGATTTAATTTTACTCTTGGTTTATATACAACATAGATCATTCAAACAAGGTTAGTAAAATAAGTGGGTTTAAATTAGGGTCACATTTAATTTAACATTCAACTAACTATACTGTTTATTCTATTTTGAAGTTTAAAATAAATAAATAATTGTTAAAGAGCTACATTTGGACAGTGAATGGTTATGTGGTTAAGATTGATAATGATTTTAGAAATATTGTATATATTATGCCATATTTATCTAATGGAAGTGTAAATATAGTGAAGCTAAGTTACCTATATGAAAAAGGGCAAACGGGTCAAAAATGACAAAAAAATGTATTTAAATGCTTATAACCTCTTAAAGAGTTATTATTCAGTTACATTATCCTAATAATTTAGAAAATGAAACTTGTAATCATGTGTAGTTTCTATCAACTGTATATGAAAGTTTCAATCAGTTATTCAAATAGTTTATATTCAAATAGTTTATGTGAATAAAAGGCTACATGTTTCACATATAGTATAATATAAATGAATAAAAGCACTTTATCTATTTATAAAATTAAAATCTCAACTATTATTATGTATTTCACAATTTTGTTAAAAAACTCAAACATTATTGGTTTCGTTTTGGATTAATTTTAAAAGATGTACTTATTTTGTCTTTATAAATATGAGGTGATATAATAATCTTTTATGCTAATCCATGTGGCACTTTATTTCATGTTATTTTTTTGACAAATGTAGATACCCATGTGATTGATCGAAAAGACGGGAGGTTGATAGAATAAGGTATTTTATTATAATTTTATGATTGATCGAAAAGACGGAGGTTGATAGAATAAAGTATTTCATTATAATTTTGTATTGAAAATTAAAATACCGCTCTGTTCCACTTGTCATATGCTGCCAGTTCAGGTTCATCGGCTGCCATGTCATGAACCAATTCTACACCTAGAAACTTCAAGAACTCAATTGATCGCCCTATGAAACTTGCGGAAATCATTGTTGCGGCTGCACATGCTCTTTAGAAAACAATGTTTGTTCCTGGTTTATGGGCATCGTTTTCATCTTTAGATGAATTCGAGGTACGTAATTCTTAACATCAATAATCAAACGTCAACACATATAATATATATCTCATTTCAATCATTTATGTCTCCTTCAGCAAAAAAATATGGAATGCTCGAAAACGGCAGCAGGAAACTACCACAATTCATGGTAGAGACGGCATGAGGTTGTTCTCGATGGAGAAATTGTTGTTGTTTGTTTTAAACATGGAAATTATGATTTAGTTGCAAAAATTTTATATGTGTCACAATTTATTGACAACTTTTCAGGACTCAACAGGGAGCAAAATCTTTCGGTAATAGTTTATCTAATATATACCTGGAAAAAAAGGGTTGGTCGAGTTGGCAGGGTAATGAGTCAGGGCGGTTAGCTTAAAAAAAGCTCATACCGGTTTGGGTCAGAACACCCTTCGACAAAAAATAGTGTGGATAGGATAACCTATCAAAACAACTAGATTTTGTTACGGGATACTCTGCAATTTTGTATCACAGTTAGATTGTCTGTTTTTAAAAATCATATAATTTTATTGAGTTCGTGTATTACAATTGCAGTCGGCCAATCCCCACCGGCCACTACTTCTGGCTGACGCGCCAACGCTGCCGATCGACCTGTTGTCCTTCGGCAGTCCGGCAACTACGGTTGCCACAAGCCAGACGCTCACTTGCAACTTAAGTTTTTTTTAGTTCAAAATAACGGTACTGTACCAGTACCAAAAAAATGGGAAAAATAAGTACCGGTATTGAAAATGAACGGCTCGGTACCGGTACCCGTACCAAATACTCATCCCTATTTCAAAGTATTAGATGTTGCTCAAGGCCATAATTCTTGATGATAGGGGGTATATATCTCTCTATTGTCCGTTAAATTTCATTATTTGTATAAGCTTATTCATTGTTCAACAACTTGAACAAAGGCTTGTTTTATACAAAGGTTTTATTTTCTTCTTTTTTTACTGTCATGTTACATTCAGATAACGTGAAGTGTCCCACTTTTATGTAGAATATACTGTCAGGTGCTGTCTTTTATCATGGGCCAAATCTCATACTTTTTTTCTTCCTAATCCCTGCAGCATACTTCCTTTTAAAGGGTATATCAAAAGCATTATGCAAAAGGTGAATAAAATGTTGGTATTGCTGCTGAACATCAAAATGATGATACAAAACAGATTGCTCTCATGGAGGTCTACACATAGATGTTTTCTGAGACTTTGTTAAAGGTATATTTGTAAAAAAGAAATATGTTTATTTTTCTTTTTTTCCTGAATTGTTTATGATGATAGTGACGTTGTTCACTTCAAGAAAGCTATTCGCTCACTTCAAGAAAGCGAACAACTCATGCGCGCTCACTTCAAGAAAGCTATTCGCTGTGATAGCCTCATCAGGACTATCACGGGAAAAGATGGAATGCCCAAGGAGTGGGATAAACTCATGGAAGCTGCGAAAATAGTTGCGCAGACTGAAGAATCATTGGTCGGTCACAAGAACTCTTACACTTAAGACAGATTTTCCAAATGAAGCTCGCGCGATAACAATAGGCGCAATAAAGGCAAAAACCCTGGATGGAAAGCCAGCCATTCCAGTGGTTATGACGAACGACCTCGATACAGAGAGGAAGCGCGAGACACTATTGATCGAATTGGTTATCGAAAGGCAGTCAGGAACGAGAATCAAGAAAAGCACTGGACTCCGCTTACCAAGACACCAAAAGAGGTGCTCATGACGGAGAACCATGATTTTAAGGCTCCTAGGCCTATGTCGAACAAGAAGGGACAGGACCCCAACCTGTACTGTGACTTTCACAAGGATACAGGTCATCTGACAGATGACTGTATCAGCTTAAGACAAGAAATTGAGAAAGCATTGAAAAGCGGGAAGCTGAGTCATCTGGTAAAGAACGTGCGTAAAGAAACACGCCAGATTCAGCGCAACGATGATGCAAGAGAGAAAAAGGTTAGACGCTTGGAAACGCATATGGTCAACGGACCAAGATATAGCGCAAGAGATAAAGGCAAGAGACCATTCGAACCTGCATGGTAAGAGAAACAGGTCATCTTCCCGGTAGTGCGCGGGGGTCCACGCGCTACGCGCCCCGTCGTCATTACCGGTATTATCGGTCATTACGAGACAGAATACGTATTCATTAACCCGGGAAGTACAGCAGATATCATCTACAAGCAATGCTTTAATCAGTTTGACGACGAAGATAAAGCGAGACTTGAGCCAGTCGACTACCCTTTGTCAGGATTCTGCAACGAAATGGTTTTCCCACTAGGCCAAATCAGCTTCCCCGTCACGCTGTCTGACAGGAAGCATTCAAGAACCACAACTATCAACTTCATGGTGATGCCTGTCAAATCAAGGCATGATGTTTTGATTGGGAGAGAAACCCAAGGAGAGCTAAACTTGATAACTTCCACACCCCACTCAGCGATCGGGTTCCCAACCAAGACGGGGGTGGCAATTATATATGTAAAGAAGGAAGTAATGCCAGCAGAAGATGTGCGCCCAACCAAGGCGGCGAAGGTTTCAACGACCGAGCCAGAAAAGTGGGTTTTAAACAGCAAATACCTAGAGTAAACGGTGACGATAGGCCACACAATCTCACCAAACATCAGAACGCACCTCAAACAACTCTTGTTTAGAAACATGGACATTTTTTCCTGGACCCCGGCAGATATGACCGGCGTCCCACGCGATGTTACTGAGCATTGTCTGAACACTTATCCCTCTCTTGAACCCAAAGTGCAAAGAAGGCGCAGCTTAGGGGCGGATAAGACAAAAGCAATGAATGAGCAAGTGTGTGAGCTGTTGAAAGCAGGAATCTTAAGATAGGTGCGCTATCAGAGTTGGGTCGCGAACCCTGTCATGGTCGAGAAGTCAAATGGAGGATGGCGAATGTGCGTTGATTACACCGATCTCAACAAGGCATGCCCAAAAGACTGTTACTCCTTGCCTGAGATCGACAAAAAGATAGACTCTCTCGCGCCATACCGATGGAAATGTTTTCTAGATTGTTACAAGGGGTATCATCAGGTTCAAATGAAGCTCGAAGACGAAGATAAGACAGCTTTTCGAACTGACATCGACATCTTCTGTTACACAAAGATGCCATTCGGTCTCAAAAACGCTGGCGCAACTTACCAGCGCCTGATGGATACGATTTTTGCTTATGACATCAGAAAGCATATAGAAGTCTACATCGATGACCTCGTGATTAAAAGTCCTAAATAAGACCAGATGTTAAAGGACATTGAGAAGACATTTAACTCCTTGCGAAGCGTGAATATGAAGTTAAATCCAGCCAAATGCTCCTTTGGTATGGAAGAGGGAAAATTCTTGGGCTTCGTGGTCACAAATGGCGGCTTTAAAGTTAATCCAGAGAAAGTTCAAGCCATAGAGCGGATGCCGTCACCTCGAACAATCAAAGAAATGCAACGATTGGCCGGCCGACTAGCCGCGCTTAATCGATTTCTATCAAACCATGCTGCAAAATCATATCCTTTTATCAGCACCCTGCGCAACTGCGTAAAGAAGCAAGAATTCAAATGGACGCCGGAAGCAGAAATCGCATTCCAGCAAATGAAAGAATGTTTAATAAAGCTCCCTACTCTGACCGCGCCGTTTGAAAAGGAGCCACTCATCCTGTATTTATCCTCTTCGGACAAGGCAGTGGGGTCGGTATTATTGGTGGAGAAAAATGGAGTTCAGACTCCAATTTATTACGTCAGTAGGGTGCTTACTGATCCAGAAATGAGGTATTCCACAATGGAAAAGTTGGTACTTGCGCTGTTACACGCCTCCAGAAGGCTGCGCAGATATTTTACAGGGCATGTGGTCACGGTACTCACTAACTTTCATATCGGCACCATACTACAAAAGCCAGAGACGTCAGGTCGCCTAGCGAAGTGGGCAATCGAACTGGGGGGCACAACATTCTCTACAGGCCGCGCCCGACGATCAAGGGTCAAGTTCTAGCGGACTTCATCACCGAAGTCCCAGAGGACAAAATCAAAGATTGTGAAATTGTTGAGACTCCCAGAGAAGACACGTCCGATGGGTTATGTTTGCTATACACTGATGGGGCATCAAACGAGGATGGCGCAGGAGCTGGATTGCGCCTGGTTAGCCCTGAGAAACATGAATTTACATACGCCATCAAGTTGGATTTTAATAATACCAACAATGAGGCAGAATATGAAGCATTTTTGGCAGGCCTGCGCCTCGCCATCAAAATGGGAGCTCAAAACGTACAAGCACATGTCGACTCACTCTTGATCGCCAGTCAAATCAACGGATTTTATGATGCAAAGGGCGAAGTTATGGCCTTGTATTTAGAACAAGCAAAAGAGTTGCTTCAAAAATTCAAGTCATACAAGGTAGTGCACATCAATCGCTTAGAGAACAAACCAGCGGACGCCTTGAGCAAGCTCGCTTCAACTTCTTTCCAACATCTCGCCAAAGATGTACGAATCGAAGTACTAAAAAACTCGGCGGTTTTGCTGCGTCAAGTAAACGTGATCGAGATAGGGCAGCCATCTTGGATGACCCCTATAATCCAATTTTTGCAAGAAGGAATACTCCCTGACAACAAAGCAGAGGCAAGGAAGGTACAGAACAAGGCCCTGCATTATGTGATGAATGGCGGAATCTTGTACCGAAGATCCTTCTTGGGGCCACTTCTGCGCTGTGTGGACCCCCAAGATGCAAACTACTTGATCAGGGAGATTCACGAAGGAATCTGTGGCATCCATGCAGGCCCACGCATGGTTGTCGCGAAAATAATGAACGCTGGATACTATTGGCCAGGGATGCACGTTGTCGCTCTAAAGGAATTGCGCAAATGCGACTCCTGTCAAAGGCACGCCCCTAAGACCCCGCGCCCGAAAAATGATCTCATTCCTGTGTCCACTGCATGGCCTTTCCAGCAGTGGGGAATCGATATGGTGGGACCTTTCCCCGAAGCTCCAGGAGCTGTGAAGTTCATAATCGTTGCCGTGGATTATTTCACCAAGTGGGTGGAGGCCAAAGCACTCGCTTCAACAACTGCAATGATGCTGCGCAAGTTCATCTGGGAACACATCATTTGCAGGTTTGGCCTCCCACTCAAAATTATAACTGATAACGACACCAACTTTGCTTCTGAAGACCTTCAAAAGTGGATGAAAGAGATGAAGGCATTCAAAGTGTTAACAAGAGTATTGTTGAAGGGATAAAAGCCCGTCTGGGCACAAAGAGAAGAGGCTGGGTAGATGAGCTCCCAAGCATCCTGTGGGCTCATCGAACCATGCCGAAAACGAGCACTGGCGAAACCCCTTTCAGCCTAGTCTATGGCTCAGAGGCGGTTATCCCAGCCGAAATTGGCCTGCCCTCGCCGCGCTTGACAGCAGTCAACACAATCGATAACGAGGTAGAGCGTCGTCTTGACTTGGATTTACTCGAAGAAAGGCGCGAAATTGCGCGAATTAAAGAAGCCAAGTACAAGACACAGCTGGAAAGGTATTACAATGCAAGAGTGCGCATTTGTACCTTCACTCCAGGAGAGTATGTCTTCAGAGACAATGAAGCTTCAAACGCTGAACGCCCAGGAAAACTAGCACCCAAATGGGAAGGCCCATACTTAATACACGAGGTGCTAGGGAAAGGGGCATACAAGCTGCGCACTCTGGATGGATACATCATCCCACTCACATGGAACGCGCAACAACTGCGCAAGTGCTATATGTAACTACTCTCGGCCTTGCGCCTCTACTCACTCATGTTGGCCACACGCCTTTTTTTTTAATTTCTATGTTGGCTAAACGCCCTTTGTGTTAATTGCATGCGATGTATGTTGGCCTAAGCGCCTGTTTCTTAATCAATGAAAGCATATGCCTTATGTTTTCTTTTATCATATTGACTTCTACGTTACAAATGCATGTTAAACTTTTGATTAGCACGAAAACACTTCAGTAAATTACGAGCTCTTGAGTTAGGCCTCCAAGGTCCTCCGCGAACATAGCGCGAGACCAGACAGTTACACTCGCACAAGAGCCACACTTACATTTATCCACGCTAACTTAACCAAAGTTTCTAACAACAATGCAATAATTGTAACTGGACAAAGAGAAAGTAAACATAAATATCATATTCAACAGGCGCAACCGCGCAATAGTTACACAGAAACAAACCATCATCGACCCAACTCAAAATAAGCGCGACCGCGCAAAGGGTTACAGTTAACATCTAAAAATAAAATTACAAGGCACAAAGCCTGTCAGTGCTACCTACTCATAACCGTCACCATCATCATCACCATCGTCATGTTTATCACCGTCACCATCGCCATCGTCGCCATCATTTCCAGCTGGCTCTTCATCAGACAACTCCACGGTCACTGGAGGGTCAAGAATCTGCTTCAACCGTTGGCACCAGTCGTCATGCTCCAGTGCCCTGGCGACCAAATCCATCACAGGCAATGATAGATGGTCATAAGCCTTTTCAGCGCAGGCTAACTCGGCATCAGCCTGATCAGTCACTGAGCAATGACTAGTATCGAACGCTTGTCCAAACACCTCTTCCACATGCTCCGCACACTCTAGATAACCTCCACGGTGACCAACCGCACGTGAGGCATCTATGAGAGCAGCAACAGCTCCATCCAGTTCTCCGGCATTTTGGATAGAATTGGCCATCTACAGCAAAGGCATTGAATAAGAAATAGGCCTTAACAAATAAAAGCCTAAGTTGAGAAAAGAATCATAGTAGAACTACTCCCCTACCACCCATCCACTCAGCCTCGGCAACCAACGTGTCAACGATGCCTTGAGCCTCGGAGTAATTGTTCTGCGCTATGTTCATGGTGGATGTACTCATGTCTCGCGCCTCCTCAGCCTTTTGCTTGGCCTCCTCAGCAGAAGCGGCTTTCCCCTTCTCAGCTTCAAGGTCGATCTCCAAGGACTCACTTTTGTCAACCTGCTCTTGCAGGCGACGTTTTAACTCGGCAATCTCGACGTCCTTGGCCGCCAGGTCCTTGTCCTTACCGGTTAACTGCGCTTTTAGATCAGCCTGCAAAGGATAAAGAACTTAGATAATTTTACAGACAAAAAGCACATGGACAGGAAAGGTCACACTCAACGAACCTCAACTTGCTCCTTAGCAGTTTGCCCATCTTCAACTTTCCCGGTCAGCTCAGCAACTTTACCCTCGAGCTCGGTAATCTTGGCATGAGCCGCATACATGCGATCGTTGTCTTTCGCATAAATCTTCTTCCACTCAGCACGCTCCTTTGCCAGAAGCTCTTCAACAGCACGAAGCTTGCCCCGAAGACCTTCACGACCCTACTCCTCAGATTTCTTCTCAGACTCAAATTTAGCTTTCTCTTCATCAAAAGCAGCTTTAGACTTTTCAAAGTCCTTGATATGCCTTAACAACCGCTCACGGTACCTCTCCCATTCCTCTCACTCCCTAACCATTGTGCGCCACTCCCGCACAATCTGATGGTTAGCAGCATGCGTATTGGCCTCGCCAACAACATAAGCGTGATACAACCCATTATGGGTTCGTGTTCCTTGCCGGTTAACCTCACTGGGAGGAAGAGAGTTTAGAAACCAGTCGCGACAAGGAGCAAACTCCAAGAATGTATCTTTCTGCTTCAAACCCCATGGTGGTTGGTGCGGAGCATCACCACAAGTCTCCTCATTATAAGATTTGTAATAAATATCTCCCAAGGTATCCCTGGGACCTATAGGAGATTGTGGCATTGAACTTTGCCCTCCCGCGCCAACCTGACCAGCAGCGAAACCAGCATCGCACCTCCTGCAGCATGAGATTTTTCCTTATGAATCAGAGAACCTGATCCCCCAGTAGTAGAGGTTACTTTAACGGATTGGTGGGGGGCATCAGGTTGCGCAGCTTTGGTAGGCTTCTCAACCTCAGGTTCCTTCCTTTTCTCATGATGGGGCTGGTCAAGCCCCGTGATATGAACAACCTCCGGACCCTGCGCTTTATCACGAACAATTGTAGCAGCGGCCCCGGCCTCCTTTGGATCACCACCAACAGGCTCTTCAGTAGCCTTCTTCTCCCTCTCCTTCTCAACAGGTTTCTCAGCAGCTTTCTTCTTCTCCTTCTCGGACTCTACCCCAGCAGCCTTGAAAGGCTTGATGGTAACCTTAGGCCTCTTCTGCGCCAGCTCGGGGAATCTTTAAACACGACACCCTTCTTCTCAGGGGTCTTCTTTTTGGCCTCTGCAAAAACGAAGTGTCAAAAAGAGGTAATCATAAAGAAAACAATGAAGTCAAGAAACTAACCAGGAGAAAATTTATAAAGAGAGCGCAGATTACTCTGTTTCCCGAGTACGAGAGCTCCACCAGCCTTCTGCGCCACAGAAGCACCAGCCGTGGTCTCCCTACTCCTCTTCCTGCTTATCAACTTCTCAGCAGGTTCCTCCTCTTATTCCTCCTCTTCATCTTCAAGCGCGACAGAGGAAGGAGTGGCTCCAGCATCTGGGTTTCGAGAACCCGCGCTACCTGAGGTCTTTGAACCAGCAGCCCATGTCTTCTTCTCGCCTATACGTGACAAACCTTCAAGTGAGTCACTGATAATAACGTAATCTTCCAAGTTACTCTGACGAAGGCGGAGAGTACCTTTGTCAGCAGCACCAGCAGTCGCGCGGCTACTCCCGCCCTTCTTGCTGGTCACCTCAGCGTCTAAGGTAATCACCTTCTTCCGCTTGGTAGGCTTTTTCTTCTTCTCTTCAGGGTCAATCCCCAAGTCGCGCAACACACCTGCAAAGATGTTAGACCACGAACTTAGCTCCCCATTCGAAGACCCTACAGACTCCTCGCTGGAAAGGTAAAGAATTTCTTTCCCAGCGGAGGCCACAGCTCGCAAGGGTCGGGGATTGGGAAGATGCGCACCTTCAGTTGCGGTAGGAGGATTGGCGAAGGCTTCAATAACAGGGTACATGAAGCGCGGCCTGATTGTTTCATACCAATATTGCTCCCCTGACCTCAGCGGGCGCGCGCCCATAGATCCACCAAAAGTGGGAAAGGCAGCTTGGTAAAGGTGTACCTCTACATTCAAAATTCAACAGTTAAATGCAACGAAATTAAACAAAAAATCAAGAAAACAACTAACCTCTATCCTCAAACTTCAATACCGGCACCTCCTCACTATCCTGCGGCCACTAGTCACTCATCTGCGCCGCAACCAGAACATTTTCGCCAAACACTCGATTTGGAGTGGCGGTAAGCTTCACATACCAATCTTCCTTCTTGGGAATGGCCAGCTCTTCCTTCTCGATCGGTTCGGACCATGGGCGGAAGGTCATGGCAATAAGCATCACCTCCTCGCGAATGAAAAAGAACTTCTGTTTCCAATCATGGAAACTCTTGGGTGGATTCAGTAAGATCTTTTTAGCAGACCCCCGGCTAGCAAAGGAGAAAAAACCCATGTTTCGAATT
>JARYGA010058915.1:0-22690 GCA_030545235.1 Helianthus tuberosus | reverse complement strand
CGGGTTGAATAAACGCGTGTATTACACCAACACGGCTATCAAAATCTATATCTATTTGTATTACTATTAATTAATATTAATAATATAACAAAAGAGGGTGTCTTAGGAATAGTACCTAAGACACAACCTCTATTTTCTTTATTGTTTTTTTTTGTGTCAAAATTACAACAATGTCGTCTAACCCATGGTTTTTTTTTTTTGTATTTAACCCTTCAATTTTTAACACTGACACTTACACTCACTTAACTTTCTAAAGACTTTGTAAAATGTCAATCCAAGTTGGTTTATGTTTTAATGTAAATTTTCGGTAATGAGTCATGTCAAACATAATAAGTTTTCTTGCTTATTTTCATGTGCGTTTTCAGCTACTCTACATTTTGACGTAAATTTTGTTTGAAAACAGGCTGAGTCAAATATTTGATGGTATAAGTTCAAGTTACTTTAAGTTTAACGACGCCGCAACCGCGGCGGGTTAAAATACTAGTTTATAACAGAAGACTCCAAATAATGTCAAATGTCATTCTATCATTCAACCTCATAAATTTTATTTACAGTTATTTCATAAATTTCTTTTAATATTAATATTAATTAATAATATATAGATATCGTTTATTTTTATCCTTTTCTTTATCTAAGATAAATAAATAACTTAAAATTTGCAATTTAGACCATTTGTTTTTTTACTTTTAACCCAATTTTTTCATCTTTTCCAATTTAATCTCAACTCTTTTTTATTTTCAATTTTGGTCCACCATACTTATCATCTTTCTCAAGTTTTTCGTTTCGTTCTAAATTTTGTAAGTTCATGCACCGCAACGTGCGTGTGGGGTTCAATATTTTTTTCGTATATTTTTTCCCGTTTGATTGGCCCGTCACAACACATCTATTTTTCTCCGTTTAACAAGTTCGACCAATGCGCGGGTCATGGATTGACTTAGTTATTTTTTTTATGTTTTACGTTTCGGTTTAATTTCTCTGCAACGAGAGTTTGTGATTCAAAGATTTTACGTCTGCTTTTCGTTCGACGTTATTTTTTCGTTTTTATTTAATTTGTTTTTACGAGTTTTTTCGGTGTTGGTAGTCGCTGACAGTGATATAACATTGGTACTACTTGACACAGTTTTACAACAACCGTTGAAACACAGAAGCTTAATGCTAGTTATCTCTATATAAACTGAATAGTGTGTTTATAGGCTAATGTGAGCTTTGAGGTTTGCTAATATGCACTTGCTATTTTTTTATCTCTATATAAGTTGAATAGTGTTTATAGGCTAATGTGAGCTTTGGGGTTTGCTAATATGCACTTGCTATTTTTTTATTTCTTTTTTGCTTTTCTTAGCTTTTTTTTTTTTTCTTTTTATTTTTTGCTTTTTTGATTTTAGTTTTTCTAAAGGAACACGTCGATACCCTTTTAGACATATTTTTTGACTTTTCTTTTTCTTTGCTATAACAAGTGTACTAAACCGGTCGAGTTCCTATCGTTTTCTTTTCTATTTACCTTTATTATTTACCTTATATTGTTTTACCTTTAATTATTATTTTGATGTCCGGACCTTTATTATTTACCTTATACTGGTTTACCTCTTCTTATTATTTTGATGTCTAGAGTCGAGTTACGACGCAAATAACATAACGCATTTAGATATGAGTTTGTTAGATTTTACAAATTTATTCATCGGCTATCATGGTTTGCGACACGTACCGAATTCCAACCACGTTCTTTCGCAACGCGCGGGTAACTACGACTCTAGTTTTAATTAAATCAGTTAATTTAAGAACTTTAAATCTATTAACGTGGAAAAAGAGGCTAATAAAAAAAAGGTTCTCATTATTCTCAGACCCCTGTATCTTATTCCTATAAATAATAACTACTGAAAAAAGAAAAATGCTTCCAAAACAGGTCCACTTCTTGCATTTTGGTTTTTCATTTACAAAGGATCAAAACCACGTGCCATTTCAATCTGTCTTTCTTTATGTATACAACCACCAACAACCCTACCATCATAAAAGTCTTTTATGTACCTTAACTCTCTCTGTCTCTCTCTATAGCCACCATCACAACACCGCCAACGTCAGCCACCATAAAACCATTATTTGAAGGCAGCGGTTCAGCGATGCCCAGATAAAAATTAAAGAGAATGTACCTACTCACCTAAGACTAGCAAGGGTAAGAAGAGTGTCGAGGAAGTTAGTGCATGGTAACAAATTCATATTGATGTTGAAATATAGTCACTTTCGGTTTGGGGTCTAATCATTTGCTTTATTTGTTCTTTATGTATTATCTGAATTTTGAAACGTGCCCTTTAAAAATTTTAATTTCAGTTTATGTCCTTAAATAACATGTTTTATATCACTTTAAGTCCTTTACACCAAACTGAGTTAAATTACTCAGTTAGGTTTATTTAATGCAAGGGTATTATTGGTATTTTATCTTTTTACTTTTTTACTCGCCCCTTTATATCCCCTCTTATCTGCATCTTCTTCCTCAATTACGGTTTCAAGGTTGATTATCTGCATATTAGGGTTTCAAGGTTGATAAAATGGTGCTTTGTGGGTGTGGAAAGGAAGTAGCGATTCCCCCCCCCCCCCCCCCCCTCTCTAGAACACCACCGTCTCCGTCACAACCACCTCACATCCCCATCACCACCTCGCCGGTAACAACCAGCCCCACTGCAATATTGTTTTCTCCAATTTCGGGCACCGACGGTTGCCCCTAACATCTAGCAACCAACTTCAATCATCATCCTCTGCTTCACATTCATAACCTACGACCTTTAATTTTCGTTCAAAACTTTAGACCTGCAACTTAGAAATCTTATTTCCATTCAAAGCTTTCAACATGTAATTTTAGCTACATATTTATTTGATGAACTGTTTAATGGATTAGGTCAAAAGATAGGGTTTTTAAGGGGTTTTGGTGACTTGTAAGAAATTGAGGGTTTTGGTGATTTATTAGAAATCCCATTTTCATTCAAGATTGAAGCTTTCTTGATTTTCTTCTTACTTGCTTCTTGATTTATTTCCCTTTGGTTAATAGCTTCCTCTGTAATAACAAGAATTTTGATAAAATCACAAATCCAGATCATATTTGTTAACAAAAATTATAATGTTTTGATTTTTAATGAAAGATTTTGATAAAATCATAAACCCAGATCATATTTGGTAAAAAGGATTGTAATTTTTTTATTTTTATTGAAAAAGAAAGCATGTGCATCTTATGTAACAACAAGATTATCAAGAAGATCACAAACCCAGATCATATCTGTTGATAAAGATTATAACGTTTTGAATTTTATTGAAAATTTTTGATAAATTGACAAACCCAGATCATATTTAGTCAAAAAGATTGTAAGGTTTTGATTTTTATTAAAAATAAGAGCATGTGCATCCTATGTAACAACAATATTTTCAAAAACAAAAACCCAGATCAAATTTGTTAAAAAAGATTATGAAGTTTTGATTTTTATTGAAAAAGAGAGCTCACTCATTAACCGTGTGGAAGAAACATGAGCAACATTTACATGCTTTCCGACACAGAGACCCATTTAATGGTTAGGGTTTTGGTGTTGAAGCATGATTAGAAACAGAGCAATTTGGGGCATATATTGGTGGCGGTTTTGGGAGTTCTTTTTGAATATTCTTCATTTTTTAGTCAAAGATTAATAGTTTATCTTTTGTATTATTAATTAGAGTAAATTTCATTAAAATACCAATAATACCCTTGCATTAAACAAACCTAACTGAGTAATTTAACTCAGTTTCGTGTAAAGGACTTAATGTAATATAAAACATGTGATTTAAGGACATAAATTGAAATTAAAACTTTTAAAGGGCACGTTTCAAAATTCAGATAATACATAAAGGACAAAAAGTGAAATTTACTCATTTGTAAATATACTAATATCTATACTATACTATATTATGAGGGAGAGACATTTTAAGATACCAAAAAAGTAAGAACTTTTCCCCTCTTAATTTATAGAAACACCCCTAAAGAGGGTAAATTGGTCTTTTAAACACTAATTATATTTTAGTCCCGCATTTTATTATACTTAAATCCTTGAATTTTAACAAAATTATAGATAATTAGTTACACTTTTCCCCCTCCACAACAAACTTATATATCGTTTACGTATTCTTGCCAAAACAATATAAACTATAATGTTTAAAAAAATCTAAAGGTACTGCGACGATCTACTCATTTCTATCGAAATTCCAATGGTTGTCTTGGCCAATGTTGACGTATAGATTAAAAAGTACAATTAGACGATGCATTAGACATGTCGATACTTTTAGTTAGTATCAATGTATGGATTCAAATGTACAAGTACATAATGCTTAGAGTACAAGTATATCATAAAGTATACATGAAGCAAATTTAGTTTGAAAAGGTTGATATTGTTTTTCCTTTTAAAATTTAAAGGTTTCACGAAGCATAGAAAACTAGAGAAATCCCGCCTAAACTATTCGCATATCTTAACTTCTTTCTCCTTATCTCTCGTTTACGACTCTCTCAATTTTGAATTCACGCTCCGCATCTCAAACACCGATAATCCTGCCTTCTCTTTTCATTTGCAAAGAACGAGATGCTAGAGTGAGGGAGAGAACTGGTGGCTTCCGGCCACCGGTTACAACAATGGTTGATGGCCTTCAGAGTGGCCAAATATGAATAAGTTGGTAACAATCGCAAACAGTGGTGGATCCAAAAACTTTTTTCACCGGGTTCCTTTTGGTAGATTTTCACTAATTCTCACTATTTTTTTTAAATCATATAAAATTTCCACTATTTTTTTCATTTTTTCCAAACCGAGGGGGTTCCCGGGAACCACCAAAACACCCCTGGACCCGCCACTGATCGCAAACCCCGACGGCGGTGGCGCTACGGTTTCACAATGACCATAGACAACCGACGTCCCTGCTTTCTTCCACGTTAACGTTTAGTGACCGCGAAGGTAACCTTCAAACCCTAAAATGTCTAAATGTTACTAAAGAGAGGACTCAAAACCTCTTTGTTGTTCAACCGATTTTAGGGGAATGGGAAAAGGATAATGAGTGCAACCCATGGTTCTATCTGCAAAGAAGACAACAAATGTTATACAATATTACTATTACACTCAATTGCCCTTTGATTATTCTAGAATTATATTTAATCGTATGTTTTTGTTGCAGCTGGACACGAAAAGGATCTTGAAACGGCTTGCAAAGGAAAATTTAAAGCAACTTTGAAGGATGGTTGCAATGTTAGCTCATGCAAATCCCATGACCGTGCTTCAAACCATAGTTCACTAGGTACGGATGATTGCAAACCATACCCTAGTGCAATTTGTATATTTATTTTTAATCAAATTTATCGGAATTTAGTTTGGTGATCAAATTCGGATGTATTTAAAGTTGATCATTGTTTTATAACTATAAACGTTAACAGCTTTGTTTTGAATTTGATGAATCTTTTCACTTAATTGTCAACTTTGTTGATCAAAGACGTGATCTTGCAAGTCATTCCTTTTAAGTCGACCAAAATAGGTATGGATCCGGTCCGGTTGGATTAACCTGAAAACACCTTTTTATGTAATAAATATTATTACAACAATAATCCATGCCTATAAATAAGGTGATCTAAGAGATAAGCTTTGACAATACACTTTTGGTGACTTTCAACATGTTCTTTGTTAAACAAATTATTTTTTGTTAACCATTTGAATTTGTATTAAATAAATCATGAAGCATAAGTTTATATGAACTTTTTCTTTATGAATAAATGAAGAAAATGGTCATTCAAATCTGGTTACATTGGCACACATGTTATAATGATTTTCTCATATTGGGGTCACTGGTTGTGGAAGTTGGCCCTCCTGCCGATTGGGTAAGATCAATGCACATAGAGTTGTAAGTTGGTTGTATATCCTTTTCTATTTCCTTAATATTTTCTTCTGTTTTTGTATCTTCTTTTGTTCATAAACTAATTGAAGGTAAAGGGTCTAACAGTCTTTTGATTTATTTAACTGGTTTTGAAATTTGATTTTAAAGAAGGATTGCTTTGAGGTGTATGCCTTGGTTTCTGGGCTTTTTCATGTAGAGGTAACAGAGCCATCATCCTTTTAATATGTACTGTCATATGTTAATACGTTTTTTCATATATTTTGTGGATGGAAGAAGGTGTGGGTACATTCTGGTCCAGTTGGTCGCTTGGTTATGTCTGCTCAACTAGAGTAGCTTGACAATCCTTGGGGCATTTCTCCTTTTAAAAAGCATGATTGATAACATATATATAGGGATCTGAAGCTTAGATTATAAATGATGACTAAAAAGGCGGTTTTTTTGCAGGTTGTGAGCTTGTATGTTCTCATATAATTGTTAAATGTAAATTGTCTGTTATAATTATGGCCTGGTCTATTCGCACACGGTCTTTGTCTTTTTGCACACTCAAAGCGCCCCGCTTTGGCCAAAGCGCCCCGCTATGGCCAAAGCGGGGCGCTTTGTGTAACAACTCTCATCAAAAAGTACTAAATTATTACTTTAATTGACCAATAGGAAACCCTAATTGAGAAACCCAAGTGATTCTGCACAAACCCTAAGATTTTCAGAAAAATCAGAATCAGGATTAGGGCCCCTAAAACTCAGGGGGGGTTAAACCCTATTGACGATTATCCACTTAAAACGTAGGCAGAAAGGAATTTTCAGAAATCGTCGACTCAGCTGAGCTAGTCCCACACGTGGCAACCCTATACATGAAAGTTGTTGTTA
The DNA here is from genome assembly GCA_030545235.1 of Helianthus tuberosus. Lineage (NCBI taxonomy): Eukaryota > Viridiplantae > Streptophyta > Magnoliopsida > Asterales > Asteraceae > Helianthus > Helianthus tuberosus. The sequence continues at coordinate 15,946 of JARYGA010058915.1, read as the reverse complement.
CGCGGGCCGCGTAAGGATAAGCTTATATCTCACGCGGGCCGCCTAAGGGACAAAATTCACCTATAAATACAGGAGCTTGGGACTTGATTCTGGGAGTTGAAACGACGTTAGAATTCCAATTCTACGCTGAGATATTGTCTGTTTATCACAATTAACACACACAGGCACTAAATCGACGCCGCAATTAGGGTATTAGCACGATCGCTATTACGATTCATTGTCCGATCGATCAATGTACTCAATGAATGTTTAAGTGCTGCCCACATTAGGGTGATGCTTTGTCATTAGTCGTTAATTCGATGGATGTTTAAGCATAGCACTTTGTCATTCGTTGTGAGGGTTGATCTCGTGAGTTATCGTAAATGCTGGATTGATTACTAACCCCGAATTGTATGCCTGTTATAAAAATTTAGGTTGAAAAGGCTAAATCAGTAGGCCAAACTCTGCCCGTATAAATTTGCAATGTGAGTCATTCTCCTTTTCTCACAGTTTGTGAGTCATTCTCCTTTTCTCACAGTTTGTGAGTCATTCTCTTTTTATCAACTGTTTTACAATACCTCAAATTATTTTTAAGGTTATAATTACAGGGACTAAGTCGTGGATATCTTGAATTACTGGTTAGTGGGGTATTGTGCACATTACTAATTTTCTCCCAATTAGGTTCATTGACCTACTCGGGATAATCACTGTTAGGTTCATTGACCTACAGGGATAATCATCACTATTTAGGTTCATTGATCTAAATAGTGGTATGACCATCGTCACCATTGTGACTTGTCACCATTGTGACAGAAGGCCAGATAAAAATAAGATAGAAGCCATTGTAATCGCTCTTATGCTGTAATTAATAACTATGCATCATTATGCAAAATAGAATAATTCACTCAGTATTTCCCGCTGACAAAACCTTTTTCAAACATGTTTCAGGTGACCTGTTATGAATCAGGAAAAGTGCCATATAGCACTACAAGCTCAAGGAAGTGGCTCAGTATAAAATAAAGAAACATGTTTTGTAAAAATAAAAGATTTCTTCTTGAAATCAAACTATTGTAAATTATCGGGTTTTATTCCGAATTGTGAAATAAAATAATCGGGAAATATTTTTGCAAATTAAAAAGATCCTGATGAAAACTTCCGCTGTTAAACTCAATTAATTAAATACCACGGGATTTCTGTCCCGTGGCTCCTGAAACGGGTCAAACCGGGTCGGGGCCGTGACAGAAAAAGGTGGTATCAGAGCCACTTATCGAGCCACTGATTTAAGCCAATTAAGTATTTAGAAAATACTTAATTTTTATTAATTGCTATTTTGTGATTATATGTTTTATTATCTGACTAATTTTGAACAGTATGGGCAGATTTTTATATGTTAGCTACTGTAGTAGTAAAAAAAAAATATATTCTGATTCAAAAGTTTAGCACTTTTATTATATACAGTCTAGAAACCTTATTCAATAAATAAATTTACAAATAAAACTTAGTATGTTTTCATATTCGGTTGTTTCATAGTTACCCAATATGAAATAAAATTTAAAAGTTTTTCTATAAAGTTTTGCTATGATTTTTAACTTAGTAATTGTGTAAACAGCATGAGTGATCTGTCGGAAGCCCTTCAGAATTTAAATCTCTATCCAGTAAGAATAGAAGTTTCCAGAGATTTCAATAGGTATATTCCAGACATAGAAGAACCTATAGAATTCAACGCTTTACCTCTTGAGAAACCTAAGTCTAAGAAAATGGAAATTGGAGAAAGCTCTAGGCAAATTGAGGGGTTACCATCTCAAGAAGAACTAGATTTTATAATGGCAACCGATGATACTATTGAGCCTATTAATGAAAATGATTTTATTCATTCTCTTGAAACACAACTACCAATGAAAGTAGAACCAGCTATTCCAAACCCTTCAATCCACTGGCAAATAGACGAATGGTTGAATAATGAAATACTGTTACAAAACCATCCTTATAAGCTTTTTCCTAAGTTCAATCCAGAACCTTTACCAAATTCACCAATGAGTAATGAGAATATGACTGAACTTCGTCATTTTGACAAAATGGATGCTGGGAATAGGATCCAAGAAATTTTGGGACAGATCTCTTGGAAATACGATGAAAAGGAACGCCGTTACTAGAATACCACCTGACAAAGGATAGGGGATTATGAAACTGTGATCGTGTAATAGTAATAGTAAAATCAGTTTGTGTAAAATAAATAATAAAACGGTTGTATATAGAAGTATGATATAATCTATACAACAAACAAAATATTAGAAAATTTACAATTTTGGTTGTATATTCGTTTACGTGATTATGTGCAACTAATTGTGATCTTGGATTATTTCTTTTATACTAATCATTTATCTATAAATTAGATATCAGATGGAAAACGCTAATAATGAACCAGTTAATGAGGTTAATCAATCTGAGCAACAACCGGGGGACCAATATGTGACTAGGCAAGATATAGAAAATATAATTGCTCAAGGGATAGCCAACGCTATTCCAGGAATAGTTGCTCAAGGGATAGCCAATGCTATTCCAGCAATCATTGCTGCTGTTAAAAATACAATCGAACCGCAACAAGTTGTTCCTAGTAAACATATTTCTGAAGATAACTTCAGTAATAGCGTAAACGGAGGTAATAATCATGTTAATCATGATAATGAACCACGGCAAGCTCCGCTCCCTAAGAAAAGGAAAACTGCAACGCCTGGTTGCACTTACAAAGAATTTCTTGCTTGTAAACCCACTGAGTTTGCAGGCAATGAAGGAGCGACTGCGGCACTGCGTTGGTTAGAGAAAGCCGAGGCAGTAATTGCCATAAGTAAATGTGCTCAGGATGATCAGGTCATGTACGCGTCAAATCTTTTCAAAGAAGTGGCGCTAGAATGGTGGAACACAGTGTTACAGGCTAAAGGAAGAAATAGGGCTTATGCCATGAAATGGAAAGAATTTAAGAGTCTTGTAGAAAGAAAATTCTGTCCTGAGTATGAAAAGGAACAAATGACAAATAAGTTTCTAACCCACCGGATGGTGGATGTAGATTGTCGAGGGTATACTACGACATTTTTCGAGTATGCTAGAGTGGTACCAACGCTGGCTTCGCCAGAGCCGGTACTTATTTCTCGTTATATTTGGGGATTAATTTCCGAAATCCGTAATATCGTCAAGGCTGCGAAACCTCATACGATTGATGATGCAGTAGAATTAGCCAATACTCTGACTGACGAGCTAGTACGGACAAGAGAAGAAAATAGAAGGAAGGAAGTAGCCCAAAAGATTACCCAAGAATTCCGTTCGGGTAACCATAACAATTTCAAGAAAAGAGAGAATGGGCAATCTACCACTAGTCCATTTTGCAATTTCTGCAAAAGGAAGCATTTCGGAAGATGTAAAGGATATTGCAATTTTTGCAAGATTCCAGGGCATCAAGAAGAAGACTGTAGGAGGAAGAAATTTTCAGTTTGCTACAACTGTAGAGAAACTGGACATCTTAGGCCAGATTGTCCAAAACTGAATAAACCAGTTGATAATCAAGCCAAACCAGCAGAAGGAGCAAAAAGGAATGTAAGAGCCTTCCAGCTGACTACTCAAGAAGCCGAGATGATTCCAGATGTGATAACCGGTATGTTCTTAGCTTACAACGTTTACACAATAGTATTATTTGACTCTGGTGTAAACCAAAGTTTTATAAATACTTTACTCTGCCAAACTCTTAACTTACCGTTAACCAGCATTAGATAAATTTCTACAGTAGAATTGGCAGATGGGAATTTAGTTAAGATAAATAAGGTTCTGCAAAACATAGAAATAGAACTTTTAAGTTCTAAATTTTCTGCAACCCTATTACCTATGAAATTAGTTGAAATCAAGGTTGTGCTAAGAATGGATTGATTAGTAAAACAAGTATGCTCGAATTATCTATGATAATAATTCCATAGAAATTTGTGCAACCACTGGAGAAGTAATAATGATTACAGGAGATAAAACCCTATAAACCCATAAAGTTCATATCTAATGAAAGTTGTTAGTTATGAACAAAAGCAAGGAATAGTATATATGATTTCAGTAATCATCAATACTAAAGATAAAGAAATTATGGAAATTTCTGTAATTTCAGAATACCCAGATGTATTTCCAGAAGATTTACCTGGATTACCACTAGATAGGGAGATAGAATTTAAGATTCATCTAATTCCAGGAATTATACCAATAGCCAAGGTTAACACAATGTTGTTTGTTAAGAAAAAGGAGGTTTCGATGAAAATGTGTATTGATTATAGGGAATTGAATAAAGTTATAATTAAGAATCGATACCCATTACTTAGAATTAATGATTTATTCGATCAATTCCAGGAAGATAAATAGTTTCTAAGATCGACTTATGTTTCGGTTATCATCAATTAAAAGTACAAGAGAAAGACATACCTAAAATTATTTTCAGAATTAGGTATGGTCATTACGAGTTTACAATCATACCCTTCGGATTAACGAATACATCTCCAGTATTCATGGACATGATGAATAGGATTTGTAAACTATATTTGGATAAATTTATAATTATCTTCATAGACGATATACTTATTTATTCCAAAAGTCAGAAAGGACATTGTCAGTACTTGCATACACTCTTAAGCATTTTTAAGAAAAGAGAAGCTTTACGCCAATTTCTCGAAGTGAGAATTTGGGTTGTCAGAAGTGCAATTTCTAGGTCATATGGTGAATCATGAAGGTATTCACGTAAATTTTGTTAAGATAGCACAATTATCAAACGGAAGATTCTGCAATCCGCAATGGAAAATAGAAGTTTTATAAGTTTAATCGGACACTATATTAAGGATTTTTCCAAAATAGCTATACCATTAACTAAGCTAACATGTAAAACAGTTAAGTTTGAATAAGGACCTAAACAAGAAGAAACCTTTAGGATCTTAAATCATAAATTTTAGTTTACCAGAAGGAACTGAAGATTTTGAAGTATATTATAATGCTTCAAAACTAGGATTAGGATGTGTGCTTATGCAACGCAAGAAGGTAATTGCGTATGCTTCAAGACAGTTGAAAAGGCACGAAGAAAATTATACAACGCATAACTTATAACTTGGAGCCATAATTTTTGCCTTAAGATTTGGAGACATTATCTGTATAGAAGTAAGTTTACTGTCTATACGGATCATAAGAATTTAAGATATATATTTTTGGGCAAAAAGAATTAAACATGAGGCAAAGGAAATGGATGAAAATCCTAAGTGAACTACAACTGTGATATTCAGTATCACGAAGAAAAGACTGAAAACGGCTAGAGATCACCAGAAGAGTTATACAGATAATAAAGGAAAGCCGTTGGAGTTCGAGTTGGAGACAAAATGCTATTAAAAGTATCTCCTTGGAAAGGAGTTGGTAGATTTGGTAAGAAAGGAAAACTAAGTCCAAAGATACGTAGGACCATTCCTAGTGATCCAATGTATAGGAACAATTGCTTATCGTTTACAACTACCAGGAAGAGTTAGTTGGAGTACATGATATATTTCATGTATCCAATCTCAAGAAATGTTTATCAAACGAATCACTGGTAGTACCTCTGTGATATATATAGATAAACGCAAAGCTGAAATTTGTTGAGAAACCATTTCAAATTGAGGATCGAAAGATCAAGTTTCTCAAAATATAAACGACTAATTTTAGTCAAAATTAGATGGGATTCAAAGAAAGGAACTGAATACACTTGGGAGCTGGAATCAGAAATGAAGCGAAAGTATCCTCAATTATTCCGGTAAATCTCGAGGACGAGATTTTTCTTAAGGTGGGGAGAATGTAACAACTCTCATCAAAAAGTACTAAATTATTACTTTAATTGACCAATAGGAAACCCTAATTGAGAAACCCAAGTGATTCTGCACAAACCCTAAGATTTTTAGAAAAATCAGAATCAGGATTAGGGCCCCTAAAACTCAGGGGGGGTTAAACCCTATTGACGATTATCCACTTAAAACGTAGGCAGAAAGGAATTTTCAGAAATCGTCGACTCAGCTGAGCTAGTCCCACACGTGGCAACCCTATACATGAAAGTTGTTGTTACGCGGGCCGCGTAAGGATAAGCTTATATCTCACGCGGGCCGCCTAAGGGACAAAATTCACCTATAAATACAGGAGCTTGGGACTTGATTCTGGGAGTTGAAACGACGTTAGAATTCCAATTCTACGCTGAGATATTGTCTGTTTATCACAATTAACACACACAGGCACTAAATCGACGCCGCAATTAGGGTATTAGCACGATCGCTATTACGATTCATTGTCCGATCGATCAATGTACTCAATGAATGTTTAAGTGCTGCCCACATTAGGGTGATGCTTTGTCATTAGTCGTTAATTCGATGGATGTTTAAGCATAGCACTTTGTCATTCGTTGTGAGGGTTGATCTCGTGAGTTATCGTAAATGCTGGATTGATTACTAACCCCGAATTGTGTGCCTGTTATAAAAATTTAGGTTTAAAAGGCTAAATCAGTAGGCCAAACTCTGCCCGTATAAATTTGCAATGTGAGTCATTCTCCTTTTCTCACAGTTTGTGAGTCATTCTCTTTTTATCAACTGTTTTACAATACCTCAAATTATTTTTAAGGTTATAATTACAGGGACTAAGTCGTGGATATCTTGAATTACTGGTTAGTGGGGTATTGTGCACATTACTAATTTTTCTCCCAATTAGGTTTATTGACCTACTCGGGATAATCACTGTTAGGTTCATTGACCTACAGGGATAATCATCACTATTTAGGTTCATTGATCTAAATAGTGGTATGACCATCGTCACCATTGTGACTTGTCACCATTGTGACAGAAGGCCAGATAAAAATAAGATAGAAGCCATTGTAATCGCTCTTATGCTGTAATTAATAACTATGCATCATTATGCAAAATAGAATGATTCACTCAGTATTTCCCGCTGACAAAACCTTTTTCAAACATGTTTCAGGTGACCTGTTATGAATCAGGAAAAGTGTCATATAGCACTACAAGCTCAAGGAAGTGGCTCAGTATAAAATAAAGAAACATGTTTTGTAAAAATAAAAGATTTCTTCTTGAAATCAAACTATTGTAAATTATCGGGTTTTATTCCGAATTGTGAAATAAAATAATCGGGAAATATTTTTGCAAATTAAAAAGATCCTGATGAAAACTTCCGCTGTTAAACTCAATTAATTAAATACCACGGGATTTCTGTCCCGCGGTGTGACAACCCTCACCAAACCAGGTATCCGTACAAATTAATTAATATTAAATTGCTGCTTAATTACTGTGCTTACTTGAAACTGTGCTTAAACTGCTTACTGATTTCTGATACATACATACTTATGCATCACATTTTATACTGTCACACTATTATTTATACACTAACACCAGTGACAACCTTGATGCACAAAAAGCACAGTGAGCACACTATACGGGATACCCAGTAAACATGCTGACATAACCAGCATCAGGCAGACACTGCCTCTAAGGCTAGTATGAGCCGGGAATACATTGCTACACTGGTAGTGAGTGTAGGGCGGTGAGGATTGTAGAACTGCGTCACTAGGTGAGATTTATAGTGACCGGGTGTGCCTAAAACGTACTTTAAATACAAAATTCTGCGCTTTATTATAAAACTCAGCATTTTAAATTTCTAATACAGTGCAAAAACATTGCAGAACGGTCCCGTATATTTTCCTAAGTACCCGGGAATAATTTATGTTACAAAATATATACATAAAGGACCTTTTGCGGTATAATTAAACATTTTAACGGAACGGTACTTAACCGTATAACCGGACATTACCCGGGGCACTAAAATTTTGTCAAATACTTTATTTTATTATTTATGGCTAGTCATGATCCCCGTATGCCATAACACCCGCCTAAAATAAATCAACTAACACATATCACATTACTTACACTTATACACTTTAGTCACAATATTTACATAATACCCCCCCCCCCCCCCCAACGAATTTATTTCCCCAAGTGGGACCCCACATGTCATAACATCATACTCCCTATCTTCTTGCTTGGATTCAATGATCTAGTATTAAGTGTTTTGCTTGTCTATCTATCCAAGATATGTGAAGAATAAATAAAAGTAAGGTCCCTTATAAATGTACATCACTTCACAAGATTTTTGCAACCCATTTTCACCTAGCTCTCTCTCTCTATTCGGTTCTACTACAACCGAATCCACCACCACACTCCAACATTCATCACTTTCTTCATTTACTCATACCATTCAAGCTTTGAAGATCAAACATGGAAGGTGCAACTTGAAGGCATTGCAAGGGAGCATTGTTCTTGCTTGGTTCTACATCTTTTCTCATCATTTTTACACAAGATTCTTCCCTAGCTAGAGGCTAGTAGTGAGTTTCTTCATACTTGATCTCATCTTGTTCGAAAATTATGGCATTTAACATGTAGTATTGTTGTTTAAATCACTAGATTGCAAGAATATTAGAAAAATATGAAACATAAGTATGAACATAAAAATCTACGTAAAGGTTTACTTGTGTATGATTTATAAAGTGGAATCTCGTCGGGTTAAGGGTTGGATAACACATACTTGATATTTAAAAGTCGTTTTCTTGTTTAACCCGCTAATCGGACACTTATAACGCGATTTAATAACATCGAAATCACAAAACAGCATGCTGAGTCACTGTTTCAGCCGCCTTTAACAGGCTGTAAACGGACCTTAAAAACTCGAAAAACGGAATTTCAAAAGCCTAAATCGTGTCATTTCAAAAAACGAAGAAAATGGCGCTGGAATCGTATTTCTCTGATGTCGGTTACTATTTTAAAAATCTGTTTCCGTGACAGCAGCTAAGGCTGTTTGTTACTGCAGAAAATTGGGCTGTGTGTTTTCGATCACAACTTAAAACCTGAACCGAACCAGCCCCTGAAACTTTTATCAAAGATGAACACAGATGTTGTGACCCTCGAACTGGATTTTCGACAAACGGACTTACGAGGAATTTTTGGCGAATTATTCTGTAAACTGTGATCAGAATGTAACAAATCTGATCACAGTTCGGTAAACGATTTTCTATAAATTTTTGGTAATGATTTAGACCCCGAAATTTTTACACAATAATTTGTGGGTCGGTTATGACGTTCCACAAAAATTTGGGAATTTTTGGAATAAGTTAAGTAATTTATTTACACGTCCGAAAACAGTCCAGTTTTCACAAATTGAAACTGAATCGACAAGGGTAGTATTTTGCGTGTTAAAACGTAATGGTTGATTGTTGATGATTATGAGTTGATTTCAAAAAGAAAATGATGTGCGTATTAGCACGGACACTCCCGTTTTTAGGGGAAGTTCTGGCGAATTTTTCTAAAAATACCAAGACTTAGAAAAATTATTTTTCTATCGTGTATGTGAAACTTTATATCTCATAATTAAACCTCGCCTTGAGTTTTGACATAAAACTTTAAAGTGTTGGATAGGAGACTTGTAAATGTATTTTTTTTTAATACGTTAAGTCACCAAATACATAATACCTGTACGAATACCCCATCCTTGGGAAGGAATCTATTTATACGTTAACCAAGAAATTTAAACACGAAATAGTTGTCTAACTATTTCCCCAAGAACATTAAGACCCTAAGCTAAGGCACGTCCGCTCGTCTAATAGATATTAGCACGTTGTAGGTTGTCGTGCTGCAGACTGAGTTGATTTGCTGTTATTCGAGGACGCATTACTGTGAGTTCATGTCCCCCTTTTCTCTTAACTGTTTTCAGTTTTCTAAACTGCGGGGGTGAAATACATGTTACTATGATTACGAGTACTTTTACATGGTATGGTTAGCGTAAGGAGGGTTACTACTTAGATCATGTGAGTGGGTAGGTGATACTTAAGGCCATTAATCCTCATGGTAGGACCGAGGGACACAATGCGGTAGATCTATCTGGGTGTAGCGAGCCCAGCCCCAGGCCAAACAGTTAACGGACCTTGGGGTGACTATGTACCCGACGCACAAATCCGCTAGGTTTGAGTCTTCCTACTTGCACTTCACACATATCAATGGCCTTGCAAACCATTGGTGATCTCTTTTTCCTTATTTGCTACATACCAGGGTTTTTCTACTTACAAGGATTTTACATACTCACTTACGCATGAACTCGCTCAACATTGTGTTGATTTTTCCAACTTACATGTATTTCAGGGAACTAAGGATCTGGCCCGGTATGCTACGTTTTCCCGCTGTGTTAGAATTACAGGATCATCCATGTTTAGGGATTGCGACTTTTACCTGGACGAGTCGCAAGTCTTAAACAAATGTTATGTTATATTTTGGGGTTGTGTGTTAAGAACAAAGTTTTTATGTTGTAATTTCCGTTGCATGTGTCAACGTATTAAGACAATGTTGTGGTATTTTACTTAAATCAATGGATGATCTGCATGTTTTATTTTCATATAGCTTTGTTGTGATTAAGCTATGGTATTAAGAAGTCACACCAAATTAACCCACGCTTCCGCAAAGCCAGGGTGTGACAGCTTGGTATCAGAGCTCTGATCATAGCGAACTAGGATTCCTCCTCGAGTCTAGACTATGATCACTAGGGCTCTCACGAAAACATTTTTACACTGCATACCACTTAAAGTCCAGATCCAAACTGTTTTTACAAACAAATGTTGAGCACATTTTATTTGTTAATTATAGGCTCAGTCTGGGAGGCTGAGGCTCGGTCTGGGAGGCTGAGGTAGTTGTCTAGTGGGACTAGGGAGTCAGTCTGGGAGGCTGGGAGACTAGTGGGACTAGGGAGTCAGTCTGGGAGGCTGGGAGACTAGTGGGACTAGGGAGTCAGTCTGGGAGGCTGGGAGACTAGTCGGACTAGGGAGTCAGTCTGGGAGGCTGGGAGGCTAGTGGGACTAGGAGAGCTATTTGATTGCTTATTGGTGACTAATATGTTTATTTGACTATATGATTGATTATTTGTGCATATGTGTGTTTATATTACAAAATGTCATGCCTTCATCAGATACTGGAGAGTCGGACACTACAGATCCCATGGCCATAGTATCAGACGACATAGTTTCATCGGAGCACGAGGTGTACATTTCCGATACTACCAGCACAGACGATGACGACTTTCAGCCCTTTGCGCTGCCTGATGCCGTAGCAGAGCCTGCTGATGGCCATCTTGTTGGGGATTTGCCACTCGTGGAGATCCCTGTTCCTGTGCCCCTGGTCGTTTATCCCGTTTTTGATATGCCCCCGACGTTGTCTCTGACGACGATGTCGAACCATTAGAGGAGGACCCACTTGAGGGCGAGGCCCTATTGCTGCTGGTGATAGCCTACTGCTTGCTGACGCTCCTGCAGAGGAGGCTCATGCCCTTTCCCCTGTCCCAGACTCATTTGAGTCTATAACGTCCGCATCCTTGTATACACAGGGAGTGCAGCACCACTCACACGACGACGACCCGGATATGGCGTCATCCGCTGCACCTGCTCCTGCACACAGCTTTGAGATTGATCACGATATTGAGGATGATCCTGTTTTTCCACCTGGTTTTGATCCAGACCATGACATTGAGTTCATACACTTAGACCAGCCCTTGGAGGATCCTGTAACCCCTGTGTTTGTTGATCCAGCTGATTTTGAGATGGAGTTTGTTGATCCGGAGCCAGCCGTGGCCCCTGAGCCAGGCGTTGCTCCTGACCCCGCATTGGAGCATGACCCTGTTCATGCCGATGCACCTGCTGTTGCTCCTTGATTGATCATCTCCTTGGACGAGAGAAAATTTGGGGTAACTGTGCAAGACAATCTATTATTACGGGGGCCCACGTAATAACGGCTTGTAGTGCACAGAAATCCTGGTGGACTCTGCGGGCCAAGCTAATGAAAACCCATGTAGCAGGAAATGATTGAGAAGAGATGCTGTTCTAGGACTGGAATCCAGAAGCTTGAGGTGGAGTTCTGGAATTTGATAATGGTCGAACCAAAGATTCCTGAATACGTCCAGCGATCTCACGACTTGTCTAGGGTCGTCCCCTACTAAGTCATTGATGTTGTATGATACAGTTGTGTACTTGTAAACTTTACATTGTGGTCCCGATTTATGGCAATGCAATCGCAGTATTCTCATCACTTGTGATGTTTGATCTATTGTTTATGTTCTATGACATGAGATGTTATGCGGTTGATTTATTTATAGCATGAGATGTTATGTGTTGATATTGTTGAATACATACGTACACTTTACTTGCTATGACCTAACCTATGTGAAACACCTTTTAGAAGATGCCGCCAAGACGCGAAATGCGCATGCCCACCTCAGAGGCGGAACTTCAAGAGATAATTGCTGCAGCTATAGCACAGCACGAGGCCCTACGCTCCGAACCTAGTAGAGGTACCTCAGAAAATAACGGTTGTTCCTACTGGCACTTCCTCAACTACGAGCCTCCGAAGTTCGACGGCACTGGAGGTGTCATAGCCTTTGTGAAGTGGATCGAAAGAATGGATTCCATCTTTCAAGTGAGCGGTTGTACACCGGAACAACAAGTCCCATACGTTTCTGAGCTGTTTCTAGATGAAGCCCGATTATGGTGGAATCTTCAGATCCGTATAAAGGGCGCTACTGCAGCATATGCGTTAACCTGGGGTGAACTGAAAGGAATGATGCATAAGAAGTATTGCTCCCAAACGGAAACCCAGAAGTGGGAAGATGAATTTCGGAGCCTGATGATGGAAGGTCCGAAGGTGTTGGAGTACGTGCAAAGACTTCATGATTTGTCACGGGTTGTTCCGTACCTGGTGAAACCAGAATTAAAGAAATTGGAACAATTCATTTGGGAACTGGCGCCTCAAGTCTTGAGCTTGATGACAACATCAACGCCACCAACAACTGATGCTGCAAGTAAGATGGGTTTGGCACTCGCTACGGAGGCACTTAGACTAGAAGAACTTACAAACCCTGCCAAGAAGAAGGAGACTCAGGTAAAGTCATCCAGAAAGAACAAAAGAAAGCTCACCGAAGATACCCGAACGGATAATGAGAACAAAAGAAAGGGTTATATGGGCACTCTGCCCAAGTGTAACACCTGCCAGCATCATCATTTTGGTCGGTGTGGGCCAAAAGTATGTGAAGCTTGTGGAAAGGTTGGCCACTTGAAGGATTCTTGCTGGGCTAGTGCTGGCCGGGGAGGCCAAGGAGGTCTTGGAAATCGGAACAACAATCGAGGAGGTAACGGAAACGGGAACCATGGAAATGTTGCGAATCAAGCTGGGAATGGGAATGGCCGAGGGCCAGGATGTTTTAAGTGTGGGGAAATTGGGCACTTCAAGAAGAAAAGCCCGAAGCCGAATCAAGCCCGTGGGGGAGCATTCCACATTGGCGCAAGGGAAGCGCGCCAGGATCCAAACGTTGTCACTGGTACGTTCCCGATAAACTAACGCTTTGCATCTGTTCTGTTTGATACTAGTGCCGATTATAGCTTTGTATCGTTAGAATTTAAGAAAAATACTTGGATTGACGCCTAGCAAGTTAGACGTGCCGTACTCCATCAAATTAGCAAAGGGGAAACTAGTTGAGACCAGTGAAGTTGTCCGAGGATGTGTGATTGAACTAGGAGGGCACGAGTTTACGTTGGACTTACTACCTGTCGAGCTGGGAAGCTTTGATGTGGTAGTGGGAATGGATTGGCTAACGAGTAACAAAGCCGAGATCGTTTGCCATAAGAAGACCATCCGCATCCCACTGACGGATGAAGAAACGATCATAGTGCACGGAGAGAAGCATGATACGCCGCTGAGAATTATCAGTTGCCTGAAAGCTCGTAAGTGTTTACAAAAAGGATGTGCTGCCTTCCTGGCACACATCGTGGATAGGAAAGCTGCTGAGCCGAAAATCGAAGACATCCCTGTCGTAAGGGAATATCCTGAAGTCTTTCCAGAGGACTTGCCAGGATTGCCACCCCAAAGGCAAGTAGAATTTCACATTGACTTAGTTCCAGGCGCCGCGCCTGTAGCTAGGGCACCTTATAGACTTGCACCGTCTGAGATGCAGGAGTTGTCTACACAACTCCAGGAATTTCTTGACAAAGGATTCATCCGACCAAGCTTCTCACCTTGGGGAGCTCCAGTTTTATTTGTCAAAAAGAAAGACGGTAGTTTCCGTATGTGTATTGACTACCGGGAGTTGAATAAACTAACAATCAAGAATAGATACCCTCTGCCAAGAATCGATGATTTATTCGATCAGCTTCAAGGTTCAAGTTTTTACTCTAAGATCGATCTTTGATCTGGGTACCATCAGCTAAGAATACAAGAAGAGAGCATCCCGAAGACAGCCTTCAGAACTCGTTATGGACACTACGAGTTCCTAGTTATGCCGTTTGGGTTGACAAACGCGCCTGCTGTTTTTATGGACCTAATGAACCGAGTCTGTAAGCCGTATCTCGATAAGTTCGTGATTGTGTTCATCGACGATATTTTGATTTATTCAAAGACAAAGGCTGAACACGAACAACACTTAAGAACTATTCTGGAGTTGTTGAAAAAGGAACAGTTGTATGCCAAATTCTCTAAGTGCGAGTTTTGGCTACGTGAAGTCCAATTCCTTGGACACGTGGTTAATGGAAATGGAATCCATGTCGATCCCACAAAGATCAAGGCGATAAAGAACTGGGAGACTCCAAAGACGCCAACCGAGATTCGACAATTCTTAGGCTTGGCTGGTTACTATCGAAGGTTCATTGAGGATTTTTCAAAAATCGCTCAATCACTGACCCTCCTCACACAGAAGGATAAGAAGTTTGATTGGGGAATCAAACAGGAAGAAGCATTTCAGTTGTTGAAGGATAAGCTCTGCAATGCGCCGATCTTAGCACTACCGGAAGGTACAGATGATTTCGTGGTATACTGTGACGCCTCACGTCAAGGATTGGGTTGCGTGTTGATGCAACGCCAGAAAGTTATAGCTTACGCGTCACGCCAGTTGAAAGTACATGAAAAGACTATACCACTCACGATTTGGAACTAGGCGCAGTGATATTCGCATTAAAGATCTGGAGACACTACCTATATGGTACGAAGTGTACAATCTTCACAGACCACAAGAGTTTACAACACATATTCAACCAGAAAGAGCTGAACATGAGACAAAGACGTTGGGTCGAATTGTTGAACGATTACGACTGCGAGATAAAGTATCATCCAGGGAAGGCGAATGTGGTCGCCGATGCCCTAAGTCGTAAAGAAAGGATCAAGCCCATAAGGGTTAGGGCTTTGGAGATGATTATCCAGACAAATCTTTCCCTGCGCATTCATACCGCGCAAAAAGAAGCTCTTAAGAAAAGAAACCTTGAAGAAGAATATCTCCGTGGGATGGAGAAGCAATTAGTACCAAACAAGGAAGGAACGTTATGTTTTGTGAGAAGGATTTGGGTTCCTCTGTTTGGTGGGTTGAGAAAAGTTATTTTTGATGAGGCACACAAATCACGGTACTCTATTCATCCCGGTGCGGATAAGATGTACCAGGACCTTAAAGATTGTTATTGGTGGCCTAAAATGAAAGGCGACGTTGCTGTTTATGTTAGCAAATGTTTGACGTGCGCCAAGGGGAAAGCTGAATACCAGAAGCCCTCGGGACTTCTGCAACAACCTGAAATTCCCAAGTGGAAATGGGAACAGATTTCAATGGATTTTATAACGAAACTGCCCAAGACACCCAGGGGTCATGATACTATTTGGGTGATAGTTGACCGCCTAACAAAGTCTGCACATTTCTTGCCAATCAAAGAGAAAGACAATACGAGTAAACTTGCGGAAATATATATGCGAGAAATCGTTACACGTCATGGAGTGCCGCTCTCAATCATCTCTGATAGAGATGGGAGATTTGTATCAAGGATTTGGCAATCCTTCCAAGAAGCTTTTGGCTCACAATTGAACCTAAGTACCGCATT
>JARYGA010058914.1:0-57351 GCA_030545235.1 Helianthus tuberosus | reverse complement strand
AGGTTAATGGGTTTATAAGACTTGTGGAATAATAATACTGCTTACTTTAACGAGGCAAATGGGTTGATTTTATAGATGTAGTATGTCAAATAGTCGTCACCGAAGAATTGCGACGTGTTTTAAGGTAAACTAGATTTTTGACGCGTGTTGCGGCGGCAAAGTTGTGTTTTGACTTTGTTACACGCGTTACGATTATGACATTAACGTATGATGTCCGCGCATGAGGTGACTTGTTTTTTACTTTGACATACACATTACGTTCGTGATATTAACATGGTTAAGAATAGATAAAGAATAGTATAACGTCTCGCACGCTGCGGTGTGAAGTCGTAAAAGTAATTTAAACAAGAGTAAATTACAAAAATCGTCTTTTATGTATGTCACTTATTGCAAATTGTGTTCTTTGTCTTCAATAATTACAGAAAACGTACTCGATGTTTGCAAACCTTTGAAAGTTATGTCCTTTAGCCCTAACTCAGTTAATTTTTGTGGTTAAATCTGACCAAATGGACCCCACATGAGGGTATTTTGGTCATTTTACTCTCATGTAAGGTCTATTTGATCAGATTTAACCATAAAAATACCCTCATGTGGGGTCCATTAGGTCAGATTTAACAAAAAAAAAAATAACTAAGTTAGGGCTAAAGAACATAACTTGCAAGGATTTGCAAACATCGGGTGCGTTTTCTGTAATTATTGAAGACAAATGACACAGTTTGCAATAAGTGACATTCATAAAGGATGATTTTTGTAATTTACTCTTTAAACAAAAAAAAAGGTTAGAGTTTGATAAATTTATAAAATAGGAGTGTTTAATTTATCAGGGTAAAATGGAAATTTGAAAACCATTGCAATAAGATTTATCATACCTCTTCTTGGGAGAAAAAGAAAAAGAATGGCCAAACCTCAACAAGTATGTGAGAATGCACATAAAATTTGGAGTTGCATATAGAAATTGTTGGAAATCAGGCCCTTGATCGAATAAACAAACACCGGATGAACGAACTGGTTCGACTCTTTATATTATTTATCAATAAAAGCACACTAATTACAATGACCCTAACCATCTATTTATACTAAACCTATTCTAGTCCTAACCCAACTCGAACTCTATAAATACAATAAATAAACAAACTAGATAAACTTATCTAATTCGAACTAACAATTATCCCTATAAAGACTCAATAAATAATTCAACACAATTATCTATAACCCGTCTTTATCCTTATCTCTTTAATTCAAGATTAACGTCTTCATTCTCCCCCTTAATCTTGAATTGTTCACACCGCTCATTTATGACACCCGAATCACGTTTCCTCTCGAACCATCTCGACTTCTACCCGGCACCCGACCTTCACTCGGTCACGTCCAACATCTTCTCGGTTCAACCCAAATCAACTCCACTACACTTGTAACATATCACATGGCATCCCCAGCTTTGGTTCAATCCCTATGCAAACAATTAAGTAAACCTATCCATATTAATTCCACCGACCTATTTTGATAGCAACTATGAACCATCCACGGACTTCCGCATGTAATTCCGTCCAAGAAGAACCGAGACCTTTTGCTGACTTGCGACCCTCTTTTTTCTTCTCCCTATGTTAATCACCCCGGCGTTTTCTACCGTCGCAACCCCGCAAGGGGCGGCTCCCCTTTCTCGTAAAACGACTCTCAAAACCGCAAAGTAGCTCTGATACCAATTGTTGGAAATCAGGCCCTTGATCGAATAAACAAACACCGGATGAACGAACTGGTTCGACTCTTTATATTATTTATCAATAAAAGCACACTAATTACAATGACCCTAACCATCTATTTATACTAAACCTATTCTAGTCCTAACCCAACTCGAACTCTATAAATACAATAAATAAACAAACTAGATAAACTTATCTAATTCGAACTAACAATTATCCCTATAAAGACTCAATAAATAATTCAACACAATTATCTATAACCCGTCTTTATCCTTATCTCTTTGATTCAAGATTAACGTCTTCAGAAATTACATACATGTAACTATTAGAAATAACGTTTATGTAACCATTATAAATTATATGTTAACTGATATTGATACAAGCTTATGAATGTATGAAAGAATACACATATACAAAACAACTAAGTTTAAATCAGATACGGTGTACGAGTATTCACATATGTATAGCTCCTATATAATATGCACATATATGTAAATCTAATATGTTCTTTTTGTTCTTCCTAGATTCATTGCATTTTTTCAATGACAACTCACACACTCTCTAACTCTACTACTAAATTACAGTTTTTTTTTTCTAATAACCATGAGCTTGAACACTCACCGTTTAAAAAGGCAAAACCTTATGTAACTCTTAGGTACCATTACGCCAATACCCTTTGGTACAATATTTAATAACAAGACACCATTTTATAGACTTGAATCCTCACCAACATATGGCTTGAATCCGAATCTCTTAAGACAATGATGAAAACTGAAATGATTGAATTGATAACACTCAAATAGCTTAGTAAACCTAACCGGTTAGTTTGCCAGTGAGAGGTCTATCTATGGATACACTCCAGCGTGAGAATACGTATATGGAAATTGGAGAATAGAAAGAAAAACTGGTGGTTCGGTGTTAAAGTGATTTTTGAGATCTGTGGGGATATTTTTACCCTTTGGAGGTAGTGACGTAAGCTTATGGTCTTGGTCGGTCCAGTTACTGTCAAGGCGTCTATGGCGTGAGACCCAGGTTAGTTAAGATTTATCGAGGCAGTGCATAACCGGAGCTTTTATAATCGGAGGACAATGAGCTCGTACGTGTCTGGTTCGGTCATGGTTGGTTCGACTTATTGGAGTGTTACCCCTTCAGTGTGCACGCGCAACTATCATCTTTATAACTAACCTTTGAACAATTTAGTCAGTCAATTATATGCTTAGGAATTAGGATTCATATATAGTGGACTACCGCAGTCGGTTTAGGTTGATTGATTTTTGGATCAATCTGGTTATGGGCCTTAGACTAGATTCACTAGCGGACCCGTAGATACTTTTCACCGGGTTATAATTTTTTGTTTTTGTATATCTACCTAGTTTTTCACTGGCCCATGTGGATGCAATACATACATGATGACATGAACGTGGTCTTAGTGGTGCACAAAAAACTCGAACATGGACCTGGGTGGGTTTTTTATACCCGGGTATTGGGTACCTGAATCCGAACCGACCCTACCCTTAGGGTATACATTTTAAGATCAATACACATACCCCAAACCGGACCTGATCCATACCCTAAACCGGCTGTTTTCCATACCCGATATATAAATCTATTTTTTTATGTTTTTCGAATTTTTATATATATAAATCTAATAAATATGTACATTTATGTTATTTATTTATATTTACCATATTGATATTGATTTTGAAGTTTTTATGCAAAAAAAAAAAAAAAAAAAAGCTCGGAACAAATAAAAAAATGTGTAGCCTCTTAAAAAAACCCGATCTATACCTAAAAATTGGGTTTTATTAATAAATATTGTACCAAAGGGTATTAGTGGTATCTAAGAGTTACATAAGGTTTTGCCATTTTAAATGGTGAGTGTTTAAGTTTATGATTATTAGAAAAAAAATGTGATTTACAAGTAGAGTTAGAGAGTGTGTGAGTTGTCGTTGAAAAAATAATGTGAATCTACGAAGAACACAAAGAACATATTGGATTTACATATGTGTAAATATATAGGAGCTATATAAATGTGAATACTCGTACACCGTATCTGATCTAAACTTAGTTGTTTTGTATGTATGTAATATTTCATACATTCATAAGTTTATATCAGTTAACATATAATTTATAATTGTTACATATACGTTATTTCTAATAATTACATATATGTAATTTCTATTACTTACATATATGTAATTTCTATGTGTAACTCCAAATTTTATGTGCATTCTCACTTACTTGTTGAGGTTTGGCCATTCTTTTCTTTTTCTCCCAAGAAGAGAGTATGAGAAATCTTATTTAAATGGTTTTCAAATTTCCATTTTACCCTTTACCCTGATAAATTTAACATTCAAAACTTCTTTTTTATTATAAAATTTTCACTATATTATTAGAACTTGAAAATTATCCCGCACTTCGCAACGTGAATTCGGTTGATAACGTTTCGCTTCTCTGTGATAACGATACTCGCTAATCACTATAGAATCGGAAAAAAACAATGCTATAACACTTTTGAATTGTAAGAAGGCAAAAGAAAAAAAAGGAAATGTAAAAAAAAACAGCTTGTATCCAGCTTATTTTGAGTAGCTTACGAATAGGTCAACTCGTTCACATTTACAACACAAAACATCTTTAAATGTTAAATAACATTTAATTAAAAATAATAATTTGTGAAAAATATTGAGTTTTACGTACGAATTTGTACCAAAAATAATTTTAGCATAAACAAATTATATCTTTTATAAAATTTTTGGTTTGATAATTTATAAAACTTTTGGTTTTATAGTTTATAAACTTAAGAAAGAAGCACAAATATATTAATTTATTAAAAATATTTTATTATTTATTCTTTAGAATTAATATATGGTGGAATAAATTTGAACGTACACTTTTAAAGGGGTACGGGGTGGAAGCGGCAAACCTTGCTGGGAGGGTTTTTGCCGCACGGGGTGAGTGCCACCATCAAAAGTGTGCCGCGCGGTGAAGAATTTTTTCGGTTAATTGTTGCCGCATGCGGGGTAATGAGGGAGAGGGGATAGTGGTGGGGCTTAGCGTTTGGCAACCAATCATGTTTTGTTTTGTTTTATTTAATAAAATGGGTTGGGTGAAACCATGCTTTATCTTTTTTGGGCAAGAATGGACAATGAGAGGGGAAATGATATGACATATTATGATTGGGTGGATGAAATTTTCCCCCAACTCATGAGGGGTGCACTCTTTACACCCTAAGTCGTTAAAACTTTTGTAAACTAAAAAGTAAAAAAAAACATATAACAATAGTATAAACAGCTATAATAATAATAATAATAATAATAATAATAATAATAATAATAATAATAATAATAATAATAAAACATACAAAATGATGAAGACGTGTGGTTGTGTCAAGTGTTTTTTTTTTTTTTTAAATTGAGTGTAATAGAACAAGAAAAGTAAAACCAAGGTGGTGAAACTAAAAACCTCTAAAAATACACTAAACCCATGATAGCATTTGAAATATATAACAATATCAATTTTTTATTTTTTTTATATCTCTTATATGTTATTAATGTTTATGAAAATAAAAAAGATAGAAAAAAAACTGTGTAGCAAATATGACATAAGTACTATTTACATAAATGTCATTCGTTTGTTACATATATGTTACTTTTTGTTACATATTTTTTAGTTTCATTAATCATTAGTAATCTGCAAGAAATATTAGAAATATATATAAAAAAAATTGGTTGATTGAAATGAGTTTTATCAGTTACACACTTTACACACCTCAATGTAAGATTAAATATATTATGTATTAATATTTAATCTATAGCCATTATAATCATTTACATAATATAGATCAAAATATATAATAACCTATTATAATAATTAGTTGTTAATTGTTGATGGACCATATTACCCTTATTAACTAATTAGGTTTCCTGCTGGGTGCTTATATAAGGAGAATTATGTTGAGGTTAAGGGGTTAGACAATTACACATTAGAAACACCCCATAAGCATAACATCACCTTCGACCTCCATCTCCCATAGCCGATACCCTTTTCGGTTTTCTAAGTCCCCATCATCAGTCAGCATCCTAAGGAGGAACCAGATCACGTCTGCTGTAACAGGTATGTTTTCATGTTTTCCATTATGTTTAAACAGAACTGAACCAACATGTGGTATCAGAGCATATGTTGATTAGTCAGTTCTGTTTTCTATCCGTAAATCTGGATTAAAACTGGAAAACAGGTTTAAAACGATAATTAAAATTCGTTTTTTCATCATCCGAAATCATTACTGTTCGATTTCTGTCATCCGAAATTCCATCTCGGATGACATGTTCATTCGTGATTACTGTTCCGAAATCTGAAGTTTCAGAAATATGTTTAAATGTGTAATAAAATTCCAGATTTCGGATGAATGTTTGAGTAATTTTTTATTTAGGGTTCATCATGTTCTTAGTTAAAATTCGAATTTTCCTTTATGTTTTGGAATATAATTTGAATTGTGGAATGTTTTCTAATTTTGATCTTATTTTATCTAATAAGTTTTTTCGAAACCTGTTAATAAGATAAACAGATTATGATTTTCGAAATTTTATGATAAAATTAGATCAATGTTATAATAGGAAACTCTATCACAATTCTTAATTTTCAATTTTTCAGTTGTTATAACAATAAACAGCAACTGGATCGCACAAGATCAGATCACATAAGAGATGATCTGATCGCATAAGATAATCGCACAAGATCAGATCACATAAGAGATGATCTGATCGCACAAGACAGTCGCACAAGATTTGTACAACTAATTAAGCACATTGTACAAGTTAAGACTGCATAATCGCACAAGATTTGTGGATCGCACAAGACATTACTGATCGCACAAGTTTTTGGGCATAACTGATCGCACAAGTTTTGGGCCTTACTGGTCGCACAAGTTTTTGGGCTTTACTGATCGCACAAAACTTGGGCCTTACTGATCGCACAAGTTCGATCCGCGCTAACGGGTGGTTTGCTATTAAATAATTGGTTTTGTAATTACTTAGTTAATTAATCAGAATCAGATAATGTTTTACAAAACCAAAATAGCTTAACTTGAATGAGCTTTTGATGTATCATTTCTGGCCAAAGCTGACTTGACACATCTACTTATTGTTCAAGTATTACGAAAGCTATGTTGTGTGTGCAACATAAGCATGAATGTCTTAATTTCTGGCCAAAGCTGATTTAATTCATTCATAGATGGCATACTCAACAAGTGCATAACTAAAGTGATTGTCTCAATTTCTGGCCAAAGCTGATTTGTTACAACCACTTTGCACATATGCTTAAATGATCACACTTCTGGCCAAAGCTGTTTTGTCTTCGTTTAAGTAGAATTTTTAGCTAAGTCTGTTATTTTGATGTTAGTAATAGACAATATCACAGCTTCATAATGTAAAATGGTCATTATTTATGCATGTCTTAGTTTAACGTGCCCTTAGATCACATTAAGACTTCTTCCTTAGTATCATAACTTGCTCATCTTATTTCCACTATCAGCGCCCAATTGCGGGATTCCACCTTTGACTGGTCATAACTTTGCTGCATGGAAGGATGCTCTCATGCTTACACTTGGATTGCTGGATTTTGATTATGCTCTAAGAGAGAATAAGCCAGCGGACCTTACCACTCAAAGTACTGCTGCTGAGCAGTTAACTCATGACAAGTGGACTAGGTGTAACCGCATGTCTCTCATGTTTATGAAGCAGTCCATAAGTAATGCAATCAGGGGAGCCATTCCTGATTCTGAAGATGCTAAAACTTACTTGGAACATGTGGAGGCGCAGTTCAAAGGGACGTCTAAATCACACGCTAGTACTCTTATTCTCAAGCTGGTGACAACTAAGTATGATGGGAGGAGCGGCATTCGCAAGCACATCATGATGATGAATGACATGGCCAATAAGCTGAAGGGTCTGGAAATGAAAATCAGTGATGGTTTCCTCGTTCTTTTTATCATCACTTCGCTTCCTTCATCCTTTGAAGCATTCAAGATCAATTACAACACTCAGAAGGACAAATGGACGATGAGTGAGCTGGTCGCCATGTGCGTACAGGAGGAAGAGCGTATGAGGATGGATCGCACTACTGATGTTGCAAACT
The DNA here is from genome assembly GCA_030545235.1 of Helianthus tuberosus. NCBI lineage: Eukaryota > Viridiplantae > Streptophyta > Magnoliopsida > Asterales > Asteraceae > Helianthus > Helianthus tuberosus. The sequence continues at coordinate 49,519 of JARYGA010058914.1, read as the reverse complement.
TCACCACCTCCAATCCTAAGAAGAGGAAGAACAATTATCAGAGGAAGGATGCTTCAAAAGTCCAAAGGCCTAATCCTAATCCTAATACAAGTGCAGCTTCCAACTCTAAGAACTCCTTAGGCAGTATCCACTGCAAATTCTGTAAAAAGACAGGACACATGCAGAAGGAATGCCCTGACTTTAAGGAGTGGCTGGCTAAGAAAGGTAACGATTATTTTATGATACTTGAGTCCTATAATTTAAGTGTTCCTGCTAATTCTTGGTGGTTTGATTCTGGTTCTATGGTTCATGTTACCAATTCAACTTAGGGATTCCTTTCAATCCGGAAGCTGGAAAGAAACCAAAGAACGCTTAAGGTTGGGGATGATCGAGAATTAAAAGTGAATGCCATTGGAACATTACAATTAGTTATGAAAACTGGTTTATGTATTAAACTTTATGATACCTTATATGTTCCTGAGGTAACTCGAAACCTTGTATCAGGACCAAAGTTAGACATGGACGGTTTTATTGTTTCCCATGGTCATCGCAAACTCTCTATCCTTTATGATTTTGTTCTTTATGGTACTGGTATTCTGGATGGTGGTCTCTATAGATTAGAACTAGAAGATAACTTTTCCAAATCTTTGTTGTCATATAACATTAATGAATCACTCATAAAGATGGAAGAGAAACGAGACTTAGAAACTTCATCCATGTTGTGGCATCAGCGTTTAGGCCACATTTCAAAAGAACGATTAAATCGTCTTGTAAAGGATGAAGTCTTACCTCCTCTCGATTTCTCTGATTTTGGAACATGTGTCAAATGTCTTAAAGGTAAAATGACATTAGCGAATAAGAAATGTGCCACTAGGAGCTCTAATTTATTAGAACTCATTCACACTGACATTAGTGGTCCCTACCAAATCGCTGGCATAACAGGACATACTTCATTTATCACTTTTATTGATGATTATTCTCGTTACATGTACTTGTATCTAATTAAGGAAAAGTCTGAATCTCTTACAACTTTTAAAGATTATAAGGCTGAAGTTGAAAAGCAATTAGATCGTCAGATTAAAGTTGTGAGATCATATAGAGGCGGTGAATATTATGGAAGACATACTGATGTGGGTCAAGCTCCTGGTCCATTTTATGAGTTTTGTAAGGGCCAGGGGATTGTGAACCAATACACCATGCCTGGTACACCTCAGCAGAACGGTGTCGCTGAAAGAAGAAATCGTACCCTTATGAACATGGTGCGCAGTATGTTAGCCAACACTAATTTACCATTATTCCTCTGGACTGAAGCGTTAAAAGCAGCTGTTCATATACTCAATAGAGTTCCTTCTAAGTCTGTCCCTAAAACTCCTTATGAACTTTGGATAGGAAGGAAACCGAGTCTTAAATATATGAAAGTATGGGGCTGCATTGCTGAAGCAAAACTTTACAATCCTTTCCTAAGGAAACTTGACCCTAAAACAGTTACCTGTTTCTTTATTGGGTATCCTGAGAATTCAAAGGGTTATCGTTTCTATTGTCCTTCCCATGTCACCCGTATTGTTGAAACCATGCGTGCCGCGTTCCTGGAGGATTTCAAGGTCAGTGGGAGCAGTACTAACCCTTACGAAGAATTGCAAGAAGTACAAGACGCGGGGGGGAGAGACTCGTTGCTTACCATTACTCCGATTACTCCTCTTGTACCCAATGCAACTACTGTACCTGAAGCTACTGCACCAACTCCAATTTCACCTCTACAATCATAACCCATTATACCTCATGACGAAGGCACATCAAACGCTCAAAACCAAGAAAACGTTGAACCTGATAATCCACTCAGGAGGTCATCTAGGCAAAGAAGGCCTACTAATTGGGATGATTATGTTACCTACCTAACTGAAATGGATCCCGGAAAGCTTAATGATCCTATCTGTTACAATGAAGCCATTAGCAGTGATCAGTCTTCTGAATGGAATAAAGCAATGATTGAAGAGCTTGAATCCATGAAGAAAAATGACGTTTGGGATTTGGTAGAATTACCCAACGGTGTGAAACCCATAGGATGCAAATGGGTGTTCAAAACAAAACTGGATCCGAATGGTAACGTTGAACGCTACAAAGCGAGATTGGTTGTAAAGGGCTACACTCAGAAAGAGGGAATTGATTATCAAGAGACGTTTTCACCTGTCTCTCGTAAAGATTCATTAAGGATCGTCATGGCCCTAGTAGCTCATTTTGATTTAGAGTTACATCAGATGGACGTTAAAACTGCTTTCCTTAACGGAGATTTGGACGAAGATGTTTACATGAAACAACCTGAAGGCTTTAAACCTGAAGGTGAGGAGCATCTAGTCTGTAAGTTGAAGAAATCCATTTACGGGTTAAAACAAGCATCACGTCAGTGGTACCTCAAGTTTGATGAAGTCATGAAGAAACAAGGTTTTATGAAGAATCAAGTGGATCAATGCACCTACCTCAAGATGAGTGGGAGCAACTTTACTATACTTGTCCTTTATGTAGATGACATTCTATTGGCAAGTAATAGTTTAGACATGTTGCATGAGTCGAAGCGGTTACTCTCGCATAACTTCGACATGAAGGATCTTGGAGATGCTTCTTACGTCATTGGCATCGAAATTCACCGAGATAGACACAAAGGGATCTTAGGATTGTCCCAAAGGGCTTACATAGATCGTGTCCTTACACGTTACAACATGCAACAGTGCAAACCCTCCGTCGCTCCGGTAGTTAAAGGAGATGTTTTCGGTTCTTTCCAGTGTCCGACAACAGAGGTTGAGAAGGAGCAAATGAGCCAGATACCTTACGCGTCAGTAGTCGGGAGCTTGATGTATGCTCAAGTCTGTACTCGCCCAGATATCGCTTATATTGCTGGAATGCTAGGCCGTTATCAGACTAATCCTGGCCTAGATCACTGGAAAGCAGCTAAGAAGGTACTTCGATATCTGCAAGGGACGAAAGACTATAAACTGACTTATAGAAGAAGTGATCATTTAGAAGTGGTGGGCTATTCTGATTCTGACTTTGCCAAATGCAAAGATGACAAGAAATCCACTTCGGGCTATATCTTTATGTTAGCTGGCGGCCCTATCTCATGGAAGAGTCATAAACAACAGTTGACCACAACTTCCACAATGATGGCAGAGTACATTGCTGTTTATAACGCAACCTGTCATGGAATGTTGCTTAGAAATCTGATCACTGGACTCAAAATTGTTAATTCCATTTCTAGACCATTGAAGCTTTACTGTGATAATTCAGCTGCCGTTAGTTTCTCGAACAGTAACAGTTCGACTGGAGCTGGTTTATATCTCGATACAAAATATATGTTCGTACGTGAACGAGTTGAGGAAAATAATCTTTGTATCGAGTATATTAGTACTAAGGATATGCTTGCGGATCCGATGACTAAAGGTCTCCCTCCTAAGGTTTATGAAGAACATGTTCGGAATATGGGATTTAGTAAAGACCTTATTTGAGCATATTGTACTAGCTTATGTTTTATGTTAATGAAATTTCCTCAGTTTGATTTTGCATGTCTCTTAGAATATGTTCAACCGGTATAATGGCATATAGACAAATAAAGTTACAAATCAAACAAAGGGCTTACGCATGTTTTGATCATAACGATTAGGTTTTGAAATTAAGGCTATAGTATGATTAATGGGGGTCCTGAGTCGCATAATGATTCAACGGTTGTATTTCTCTGCTATAGTACTTGTTTAAGGCTAAAATGAGTGTTAACTCCTGATCAGGCTTATCTAATACTCATAGTAAATGATTACTCGGCTAAGTGGGAGAATGTAAGATTAAATATATTATGTATTAATATTTAATCTATAGCTATTATAATCATTTACATAATATAGATCAAAATATATAATAATCTATTATAATAATTAGTTGGTAATTGTTGATGGACCATATTACCCTTATTAACTAATTAGGTTTCCTCCGGGGTGCTTATATAAGGAGAATTATGTTGAGGTTAAGGGGTTAGACCATTACACATTAGAAACACCCCATAAGCATAACATCACCTTCGACCTTCATCTCCCATAGCCGATACCCTTTTCGGTTTTCTAAGTCCCCATCATCAGTCAGCATCCTAAGGAGGAACCAGATCACGATGACAAGCATATCGAACTCCATTACTGGATTCTCCACTGCACTGTCTGCTGTAACATGTATGTTTTCATGTTTTCCATTATGTTTAAACAGAACTGAACCAACACTCAAGAGTCAAGAGCGTTTTCAAAGTATCCTTTCACTACACACAAACAGATTTGAAATGAGAAGGTAAGCTATGTATAAAGGGGGGATTAGGACCTTAAGATTAATGTGCTCTCTTATTCTGGTCGAGTAAAGTGCAATTTGTTAGATTGCTTGGTGTATGTCCTTAATTCATCAAATTTACATCATCTCTCCTCTTCATATGATCGGTAAAATCTCAACCTTTTTCCCAAATGATTACGATACCAAACCACAAGGGATGGCATTCATTTGGGTACCAAATTAACACATAGGCAAAAGATGGTACCGATGTAAAAAAATCTTGAACGACCCTGTGTAGCCTTAGAGATGTTGTTTGTATTAATATTATATTGCACAATACTTACAGTTTATAAGTAACTAGTTTTTGCCCCGCTCGCGTTGCGGGGGCAATAAGCCGAATATTTCTCTCTCATAACATGTATGTTGTGTTTTGATTACTTGTACATACTACTAATAACACGATCTCAAAAAAAAATTACATCAAGTCAACCAATTAAAACAAAACACTACCATACTTTTGCTATAAAAAATAAAACGATGGAAAAACTACCGCTTGACACGAATAAAGTTACGCCAAGCCAACCAATTAACACAAAACATTACCATAGTTTTGTCAAAAAAAAAAACCTAAAACGATGGGATGTCTGTAATTTTACACCAGGGCAAAATCGTAATTTGACTGGAAAAAAAAACAAAAAACAATGGCAAATTATATTTTTTAGCTGAGGGCAAAATTGTAATTTGGCTGAGAGAGGAAAAAACAAAATCAATGGCAAAACTATATATTTAAAAAGGGAAAAATCGTAATTTGGTTGAACCAATAGGGAAGTGCCATATTTTTAGCTAACGGCAAAATCGTAATTTGACTGAGAGTGGGAAAAAATAAAACCAATTACAAAACTGTAAATATAAATGGGGCAAAATTATAATTTGGCTAGACCAATAGGGAAGTGTCAGGCAGTTGCCTAACACTATTCCCCTCTATCATGTTTGTAGTATTCTAGATTTTGCCCCGCCCGCGTTGCGGGGCACTAAGCCAAATATTTCTCTCTCATAACATGTATATATGTGTTTCGGTTATTTGTACGTACTACTCATAACACGATCTCAAAAAAAATTACATTTAGTCAATCAATTAAAATAAAACACTACCATACTTTTGCTTAAAAAACAAAAACGACGGAAAAACTATAATTGTAAACGTGGGGCAAAATTGTAATTTTCAGGACAATTGAGCGTGTGCCAGGCAGCCGTCTGGCATGAATAAAAATTACATCGAGTCAACGAATTAACACAAAACACTACCATAATTTTGTTTAAAAAAACTAAAATGATTGCATGACTTAATTTTACATTGGGGACAAAATCGTAATTTGACTGGGAAACAAACAAAAACGATAGCAAAAATGTAAATTTAAACTGAGGGCAAAATCGTAATTTAGCTAGAAAAAAAACCAAAACTAATAGTAAAACTGTAAATTTAAACGGTGTAAAATAGTAATTTAGTTGGACCAATAGAGAAGTGTCAGACAACTGCCTGACACTATTTCCCTTCATCTAATTTGTATAATATATAAATATAAATATTAGCATTAGCTTTTTATTATTATTATTATTTTATTTTTTAACAGCTAAAATCATGACATATTCCATTTATAGGATTTGAACCCACAACCATATTGAGAAATACACAAATTTACCATTAGACTATCCCTTTAAAAACACTATTAGTAATTTATTATCAACTAACTTTTTATAAACTACCTTGATAAAAAAAGGGTTTTCTAAATAGGGTGGAGATACAATAGGAAGTTAATTTGGCTAGAAAGGATAGGAAGTGATCTTGACCATCCATTAAGTTAATCAAGGGCTAAGATTAAATCAGGGAGATTGAAAGTAAGAAAAGAGGCGCGTGACTTTTTTCAGGGGCATTCTAGTCAAGTAAGCCAATAGTTTATCTCTCCTCCAATTCCCCCCCATTTTTTAAACGTTAATAACTCTTTCATACGACATTATTTTTTTATAAAAATTGCACCAAAAAAACGAGCTTTTTTTTATCTTTAAAACGAGTATACTATTGCTATATTTTCAAAAAAAAAAAAATTCAAAACCCAGTTGCGTAAAACGCAATAGAAAAACCCCCAGTTACGTAAAACGCAATGAAAAAAAAACCCCCTAAAAAATGACATTTTTCTAAAACGCAATGCACCAAAAACACAAAGAAATGACTTATTTGTAAAACGCAATGGCCAGAAAACACAAAGAAATGTTTTATTTCTAAAACGCAATAGCCTAAAAACTCAAAAGAAAATGTACTTTATAAAACGCAATGGACTAAAAACCCATAAAAATGTGTTTTACCTAACGTTTGTGTTTTACGGAAGCTCTTGAATGAATTGCGTTTTGCTGTTAAAGAGAGCTATAGGGAATTTTGAATATGCAGAATGTGATTACGATCTCTCCATATTTGCAGACTCACCAAACTTTCCAGATACAAGAATACTAGGTTATGTTTTTAAGGTGATTTGAGATTTGAACCATGGCAACTTTGTCACCCAATTGTTTCTTCATCCAATCACAGTTATATCTTCATTCTTGCTCGTTACTGAATAGCCAGAAAGGACTGAAAACACATAAAAAGTGTTTTACCTAAAACGCAATGCACAAAAAACACAAAGAAATGTCTTATTTGTAAAACGCAATGGCCAGAAATCACTTAAAAATGACTCATTCTAAAACGCAATGGACTGAAAACACTTCAAAAATGTGTTTTACCTAAAACGCAATGACTAAAAACACTTAAAAATATGTTTTTTTTTTCTAAAACGCAATAGGTAGAAAGGACTTAAAAATGACTCATTCTAAAACGCAATGGACTGAAAACACTTCAAAAATGTGTTTTACCTAAAACGCAATGACTAAAAACACTTAAAAATATGTTTCTTCTAAAACGCAATAGGTAGAAAGGACTTAAAAATGACTCATTCTAAAACGCAATGGACTGAAAACACCTAAAAATGTGTTTTACCTAAAACGCAATGACTAAAAACACTTCAAAAATGTGTTTTACCTAAAACGCAATGACTAAAAACACTTAAAAATATGTTTTTTTTTTTTTTTTTTCTAAAACGCAATAGCCAGAAAGGACTGAAACTGTCTGGGAACTGTCTGGGACTGTGAAAACACTCTTATTTCTAAAACGCAATGGACATATAAAACTGTCTGGGAACTGTCTGGGACTGTGAACTGTCTGAATTGTCTACGAATTATTGTCTTCGAAATGAGCCAATTTCTGGAAAATTAATTTTTCAGATGCATTTTTATTACAGTCTGAATTGTCTTCGAAATGAGCCAATTTCTGGAAAATTAATTTTTCAGATGCAGCTCAACCCCAGCCAGGGGCTCTGCCCCTTGGACCCCGCCAGGGGCTGCCGCCCCTGGGACCCCGCTACCGGGGGCTGCCGCCCCCGGACCCCCGCCATGATCGTAAAACGCAATAAGTAAATCAAAAACCCAGATCGTAAAAATGAAATTAAAGAATTTCTTACATGGATCGAAGTGGTTTCTTCAACAATTGATGAATTTTGAATGATTGAAACACTTATCAACGCTTGAATCGAACGAATCGAGTGATTATCTCCAAAATCACCGGAAAAAACAAGATTTTTTTATGAAATTAAACTGGGTTTTCTTCAAAAAAAAGCTGAAGAACACGTTGATCGTGTTCTGAATCATTGATTTGTGATGAAAATCGCACTATAATGTAGTGATTATTGAGATAGAAAGTGAAGAAATAGTTGAAGATGGTGGGTTTTGAAAATGATGGGTTTTTGAATTTACTGGGTTTTGAAAAAGGAAGAAGAAGGAGTTGGATTGACTAAAATACCCTTTCTCTTTATTTTAAAATTTGTCACATGTCATAATCCTATGCTTTCCTATCCTTCCTAGTGAAAATTAACTTCCTATTTGATCTTTACCCTTTCTAAATAATAATAATTAAATAAGAAAAAGACTTTTTTGCCTTGTGATATCTAAACCCCATGGATGTTGAAACAACATGCCACATCACCTCTCCGACGTTTCAAAACAAAAAAAAAAAAAAAAATCACCTCCGATGAGAAGTAGTTTGTCGCAATGATCATTTCCTTGTTGTATTCAAGGATGTGACTTGCAAGGGACTTCTTCGTATCTAAAGTTGCCTTCGTGTTTGTCTAGAACAACCATCTTCATTCAATGTTGGTTTTTTTTGGAAGGTGACTTTCTATGTACTGGACCTATTGGTCACCGGGTTCACGTCAAAGACATTTCCCCGTCAGCCCCGCACTCTCGGACGCGATGTTCGATCGGGCCCCGGCCGCCGCGCAAGCTGACTTCCGCCCGGAAACCATACTGCCCCCACACGAGAGACTCGTTGGGGTAACAGCTGGGTAAAACCGGGTTGCCCTCAAGACCGCACCATGCCTCGGTTGGATACGATCTATCATTGGAACCTCCCCCCCCCCCCCCCCCCTAATGCCACAACCGGGGATCGAACCGGAGACCGGCCCAACCAAACCCCATGGAATAACCCAGTTGGGCTGGGAGGAGGTATTACCATATTATAAATTAACAAAATGTTTGTGCATTAAGGCTTGTACCTCAAGCATGGGGAGTCTTTCAAAAAAAAATTTTGATTTTTCATTTGTAACCCAAAGGTTTTAGTTTTTGCATTTTAACCTTTTTGTTTTTTTTAACTTTTTACCCAAAAGTTTTCATCTCTTGCAATTTAACCCAAACACATTTTTATTTTCAACTTTGATCCATGTATTTTTCATCTTTTTCAATTTTTTCGTTTTACGTTTTGTTATACTTTTGCGAGTAAACACGCCGTAACGTACGTGTGGGTTTCAAAGTTTTTTCGACTATTTTTTTCTGTTTGACAGGACCCTCACAACGCGTCTATTTTTCCCTGTTTGACAGGTTCGTCGCAACACGTGTGGTATTAGATCGACTTAGTTATTTTTTTTCTATTTTTACATTTCAGTCTTATTTCTTCACATTAACATGTCGCGACTGGCATACGTGGCTCAACGATTTTACGTATGCTTTTCGTTCGGTGTTATTTTTTCTTTTTATTTATTTTAACGAGTTTTTTCTAGTTAATAATAACTTTTATTAATAATTATTAATTTTCTTTCGTATTTTATTCAATGTTATATTTTTTATAGGTTATCATTGTTACATAACTTATAATTTTTTTTATTCGCAGCATGTTTTATTTATCTTGAAGTATATAATATTTAACTTGGTATAAAAATTAAGAGTAAATTACAAAAATCATCATTTATGTTTGTATCGGATTGCAAATTATGTCATTTATCTTTAAAGTTGATAAGATTCATACTTTATGTATGCAAACCCAAACACGTTATGTCATTTATCCAAAACTCAATTTATTTTTACAGTCAAGTCTGATTACATGGGGCTAGGGCTGTCCAAAATGCTCGACGATTGCTCGAAAAATGATCGTTCGATTCCCGCTCAGTTTGTAAATGAGTCGCTCGGCTCGGTTCGATTTGAAAACGAGCCAAGCATGAGCAAAGGTCCGCTCGCTCGGTTTTGCTCGAATTATTTTTATTATATAATTAATATATATTTCAATCTCACGATTGTTGAGGTACAATTTCAGTAGAGTGGACTTTTGAGAGGTTGTATTTCACCAGGGATCCTTATGTCTATTGCATCAATTTTAGATCCCCGTTTTAAGATGTTCTCAGTTGAGTGGACTTTTGAGATGTTGTATTTACAGGATGAATGTACCATCATGGTTCAAGATGTGAAAAGTAAGTTAAAATCTCTTTTTGACAAGTATTGTAATGCATATAAGACATCTGGGGCTGCCATGAATAGATCAAAAACATCTTATAATGAATCAAGTTCACACACGAATGATTTTTTTGCTTGCCTCAATTCAAGAACCATTTCGATTGAAAGAAAATCTGAACTTAGAATCATGATTTTAGTTATGTATTGCTTTTGTTAGTACGGTGGTGGACATGTTTTAATTAAGTTAGGATTTGTTTTTGTTAAATGCAGCCTTGTAATAGTCTTGATTTCAGTTTTTTTTGCTACACATGTTTTAATTTCGGCGTTGAGAAAAACCTAGCGAAAACGATCCGCTCGATTCAAATTCAATCCGAGCACGAGCATCACTTTTGTGCTCGGTTTTGCAAATTCGATCCGATCGGATCAGATTGGTTGTAATTCAATCCGAGCACGAGCAGACCCTCGATCGGTTCATGAACACCCCAACATGTGGCCCACGTGAGGGCATTATTGTCTTTTCCCTTCCCCTTTTGATTTCCCTTTATTAAAACACCACCACCATATGCCACCACCATCTTCCACAACCACAGCCACCCAAGTCCAATAAAAAAACCAACGTTATTTGAAATGCAGCCAAAACCCACCACTTCTACCATTGCTCATTCCCTCTTCAAATCTTGTCACACCCGGATATTTCCACATATTTTCCGTGGGCCCGATGGGGAGTATCGTGGCGTAGTTGATATCATCATAGACAATTAAACACAATTATAGCACAGCGGAAGGCTTGAAAGTTTAAATACTATTACAACCCATAATGTCCAAAGTTCGAAACAAAAGAATATACAAACGGATTATAATAGAGATCCACAGGCGGACCATAAAAACAAATACATAAAACTGAGTTTAACAGACTTGAGGCATCTAAGGATTTGCAATATCCTCTTAATTGACACCAAGTAGCTCCAGCCTAGTTTCGAGAGGTACCTGTCACTTAGTCTTTGGAAAATACGTCAGTTTTCACTGGTAAATACAATTAACTGAATCATTTGAAAAGAGTTTATGAAAATTAGTTTAGGCGCACAAGGCACAAAATCATTTATAACTTGGGACAATTTCATTTAAAATCTTGTATACAGATTTACATGTTTGTCATACAATTGGGGCTGGTTTGGAAGCCGGTCATGATTAACCGACTCACCACTTATAAAACCCATAAAGGAGTTATCCCCAACATGTGGGTTATTTACTATTTAGCATTTGCATCTGTCGGGTGTATGCATACACCCCTTGCATAGGTCGTGGCCAATAATAATTTAAATGAGCTGAGGATATCCAGGACACGCTCGTTAACCCCCAATGTTTATGTTATCAAACAAAACCGATTAAAACGGTTTATGCGGATTTATTGAATCACAATCCGACTAAATAATCCCATACCCTTCCAAGCGGTAATAATTTACCGTATCCCAAGCTTGTATAGGGAAAATAAGTTAAAAGTATTTACCTGAGTTAATTATGCAAAGGATGTTACTCAGTCGTGTATTCTTAAGACTTTATGCAAATATCTTCTACCGAAGCTACTTAATCTGTAAGGAAGGTTTTATTAACCTATTAGGATACTAACGGGTCTTATTTAAGTCAAAGACTTAGACCGTTTAGTTTTAAGGATACTTTACGGTTCGAAATGTTAGATTAAGCTGAGACCGGAATGGAATGTAATTTAGACCCAACAAGTAGGAATACTTGTATAATATGGGTAAACTAAATACATTCTGGATTTTGAAGTTTAAATGACAAGGTTAAACCCGTTTCGGCTAATTTATGCAAACTAGTTACATGAACCGAACCGAACCGAACGCGTATAAGCATAACGGGTAACCGAATGAACCATATACAAGTCCCATATATTATTATGATTAAAATATGTTAAGACATCAGTATGATGTCAACATATATGCCCAAAAAGAATTTAAAACCGAATTAAGCCTCATAAGGGCGTTTTGGTCATTTTGGAATTTATAAAAGAGGTTTATAGGTAAACTGATGTTCTGGTAAAAACATTCTGTAAAAATATTTATTTTATGATGTTATAATAGTAGGATATCATACATATATGTGGTTTACCATTTATGGTCAAACTATGCCCCGAAAGGGTATTTTGGTCATTTCACATATGCTTTTAAGGACAAAATTGGAAGTCTGAGTTCATGACTTATACCTACTGTAAAAATATTAAAAACTATTTATAAATGCAGTAGGTAACAAGTCTCGGGTGCTAAATATGGTTTTAAATACTATGCACAAATTTAGCGTAAAAGTCGATAATTAACGATATTTGCAAAGTTTATGTGATTCTGAGATTTTGACTAGCCTTGAATGGTCAAAACATTTTATTTTTCATATTAAATCAGTAGGAAAAGGTTTTGCATGTTAATCATATATAAAACACATTTCATTTGCAAAAAGGACATTTTCGTCAATTATAGAATTTATACAAGAACTCAATGTTAAGGTCAGTATATAATCTGACCTAATATTCCAAAAATCCCTAAAAATAATATCACAACTGTTGGATCTGAGTTTGATTTTGATTGTATTTTACGTTTGAAATTAAGATGAAGATGGATGAGTAGTGCAGCGGAATTAAGATGAAAGCAAACTTTGCATACAATCAAACGAGAGTATTGCTTTGATCAAGACATTTTCTACAAAGAACCGAAAGATTGAATTTAGTTTCAACACCGATTACAATGTAATGCTTAATACAAACTCCCCCTCAGCCAGAGCTCAGCGTTTGTTCGTGCAGGAAAACAAGTTTGCAAAGAGCTAATAGAACAGTACAGAGCACTGTTCTATTTATAGGCACTAGCAAACCACTGAGCATCTTAGCTGACATCACCATGAAAGTGAAATCTAACCTCCTAACAAACTCTAACCTTTGATCTATACAAACACTGCTATACTAACTACTGCTATTATATTTCATTACATAAAAGACACTTAAACAGCTGCTGCATCCTTCCACTGCTGTGAACCCGACAGTGCTTGTCCGGATCAACAGTACTTGACTCAAGGCAGTAGATTGAGTAGCAGAGCTTTAGTCTTCCATCAGCCTTTACTAGAGCAGCAGATTGACGGTCAGTGGCTTGTACAATCAGTAGATAGGAGGTCAGTAGATGTTGAAACCACTTTCAAGGGGAGAGACTTGTATGTAACATCTGCTTATTCTGGATCCACTGCTCTGACCCAGTTTTGGCTTTAATTATCTGTTCATCTGGTAGGGTTCAATCCCAACAATCTCCCCCTGGAACAGATAATGCCAAAACTCTTCATTATTGTGGAAGTTTATTGCCTCATCAACAGTTCCCTAATCTGACCTTTAAATTGTAGTTCAAAGTCTAGGGCATCTGTGTCATCATCATCCCTGCTAAGTGGAAGATCAAGGAGATCCTGCAAATCTTCAAGTCTCAGGCCAAGAGCTTGTTCCCTTGATATTTTCTTCACTTCTCCACCAGACCTGAGCAAAGTCAATACGTAGGTCTGTTTGTCAGTTTCCCACTTTAGTATTTTTGAGCCTGGTGGGTTTCTTGGGAGATGTTTATTTGCAGAGGTATTTGGTGAGGCTGTCCTATTCATGACTGCCTGAGCAGCACTTGCAGATTGTTCCAATTCAAGATCTTCTTTGATAATTAATTTAATGCCCTCTTTTACAATAGCACTTCCAGCTTTTAGATCTTGAATTGTTTCAGCACCTGACTGGTTTTGACTCCTTCTTCTGTAGATGGCAGCACCAGCTGGAGCAGTGGTTCTTTTGACTTGCAGCTTTGGTGGTCTTTTTGAGACCTCTGCTTTGGAGTAGTCAGGCTTTTGTGGAACTTTTGGATCTTTCTTTCTGAGTTCCTCTAACCTTTTGTAGGTAGCCCTGACCCTATCTTCTCCCCACTTTGTCACTGAGTTCTTTGACCCATAATCAGCTGCTATCAGCTCCTCTTTCATTCTCTTCAACTCTAATGCCTTATCAGCTTCAAACTGTTTGAACTTTTCAGGAGGAGTCTGCTTGACCTTATTTTTGATCATTTCTTGAATCCTGGCTGCCTCTTTTTCAAGCTCAGGAATGGTCCAGTTTTTGTCATGTGTTTCTCCCCCTTGTATTTCTTGTAGGTCATGATGTTCTCAATGTAGTCTTTTCTCAAGGACTCATCTGCCCTTTCTGAGATTTGCTGACATACATTTTTGGCAAATTGTTCCATAGCTCTGACCTGTGTGGGTAGAAACTGATAGTTTTGCTGAAATTCCCTATCAGATTTCCCTTGTTTATTTTTGAGCGATATCCTCTGCTTGTTTGGCTTTGAGTTTCAAATATTCTTCAATATTGTGAGGCCTGGGATATCCTTCAACTGATGGCAAACTCCTTTTAGCTGGGTCATCCTCATAGTAAAAGGATTTGATTTCTTCCCTAACTGCAATGAGTTCCAGAGGAAATGAGACACCAGCAGGAGGTAATGGCTTTAGAATTTGAGCTGAAGAGAGAGGTATGGGTTTTGGAATAGTGACAAGTGACAGCGATTTTGAAGATGTTGGTGGTGAATGATCATCATATTTGAGGATTAGCCTTCTCCTTTTTGGTTGAGGAAGGACTGATGATGTTTTGGATGGAACAGTGGTGGTAGATTGAGTGGCAGTGGTTTGTGATTGACTAACAGTTGTTGAAACAACTTGTGTTTCAACCACTATTGTCATTACAACAGATGTTGTAACATCTGTTGTCTTCTGCTTTTTGACAAGAGGTGATGGTGGAGAGGTTGTTTTTAGAGGTGATTGTGGTGGTGGTAAAACAGTGGTTGTGGTGTGTGTTGAAGTGATAACAGATGTTGAAACCTCTGAAGTACCAGCAGTAGTTGATACAGCAGAAGTTACAACAGCTGTTTGGATGGAGGTTTGATGCTGATGGCTTTTGGATGGTGGTTTTGGAGGCTTTGGAAATCTGGATGGGATGGACTTAGGTTTCCTTTTTGTCTTAGGATTTTTAGTATCCTTTGATCCAGAACAACCCTGCGCATACAGCTCCATGAAAGCTCTTTTCTCCTCATTCCACCTTGAAATATCCTTTGCCATTCTATCCCTTTTTACACTTGCTACTCCTTCATCAAGTGATTCTTGAGTAGCATCAACCTTTTTACTACCATATGGCACAGGAATTTTTCTGGTCATAGCATCCATTTCAGGTTCAATGTAAAGACCATCATCTGTTCCCTTCTTCTTCCACTCTTGAATTTTCTCCCCCTTTTTGGCATTATCTTCTGGGAGTTGATCGATGTAGAGTACTGTTGGAGGAGCAGTGCCAGTGGTTTCCAATAAATGGGCCTTGATTGCCTTAATATCTGCTTGAGTGTTCTTGTACCTAGACTCCATTATGTTTCTCAGCTTTTGAACATGTAGTTCATGTTGCTGATCAGCCATTTCTTTTTGTTGTTGGAGAAAAGGTTGGAAGTGGTTCCAGAGCTCATTTGTAGCAGATGCTTGTGGTGGAGCAGGTGCTTGAGGTGGAATAACAGTGGATTGCATCTTTTGTATTGTCAACACCTGCTGTAGCATATCTTTAATATCTGCAACAGATGTATCCAATTTGTCAACTCGTTCCGTCAAATCCTGATATTTTAAATCATTACCCAATTTAATGGGATCATCTGATTTCCCACTATCAGTGGTTTTATCAGTGGTTGAGGTAGGGAGTGTACTCCAAACACTAACCACTGATGCCCCTTTTTCTTGGTACTGGGGTCTTCTTCCTTCAACACTTGACAACCTTTTGATGTTGCCAGTGGGAAAAATAAATCCACTGGTGGTTGGCAGAGGTGCTATGTAAGGAATTGCCTCCAAGGAAGTCTTATTAATGTAACCACTGTCCAAATGCAAACCTATAGGTTCAGCACTTGTAGTGGCTGCTTCACTTGGAAAACCTCCAAGAGTTACTTGTAACTCAAGGGGTGTAACCTCCTCAGGTTGTGTTGGTGGGATAGCAAGGATTGATACATCATACCCAGTCATTTGTTGAGGTATATTCTCATTAATGGGCGATTGAGAAGGACTGGTTAGTGCCTGGTTCAAATCAATTGCATCCAACAGAAGTTTAGTGGGTGTGGGGATTGTGGATGTGATGGTTGGTGTAGAAAAAGGATTTGCCCCAGGAAGTGGGCTGTGGATGATGGAAACAAGTGCTTCCAGAGCATCATGATGTGGTGTCCCAATTTGTACAACCTGTTCTTTTTGTGAAGAAGCAGGAGGAGTTTCGGCTATGGGTTGAGATATTTGTACCAACTGCTGTGAGGAAGTAGCAGCAGTGGTTTCTTGTGACATTTGTGTTGTCACTGGCAGTAGCTCTGGTATCTCATCCTCCAGAGATGCCTTTTTGATGGGTTTTGGGGGGTTTTGAGTTTTTCTTTTTGGCTTTTTGGTGATTTTATGTGTGGGTTTCAAAGCAGTTGTTCTGCTGCTTTGATCACCTTGAGCAGTGGGCTCAGCAGCAGATACCTGAGGAGCAGTGGTAGCTGCTAAAATCTGCTCAGGCACCTCTGCTTGTGTTTTGCAAGGTGTTAGCATTCTTGAAAAAGTTTCAGCAGTTAAACTGTTTATTTGAATATAATCACCTTGGTTTATTACAACAATATCATCCTTACTGAATTTCTTTTCAAAATAATAACTTAGAAACCTT
This sequence comes from Helianthus tuberosus, assembly GCA_030545235.1. Lineage (NCBI taxonomy): Eukaryota > Viridiplantae > Streptophyta > Magnoliopsida > Asterales > Asteraceae > Helianthus > Helianthus tuberosus. The sequence continues at coordinate 32,727 of JARYGA010058914.1, read as the reverse complement.
GGAAACAGTAGGAATGATTTTGTTTCAACATTATTAACCAAATCATTAAAGATTTCCCGAGAATAATTAAAATTTTCTTCTTGAAGAATAGCATATCCCAGATTTTGAATCTTTAATGGTATTTCATTAAAAGAAGTGATTTTGTTTGAAACACACATTAGGAGGGTATGGAATAAAAATCTTGGTGCAGAAGGAAAGAAACCTTTTTGTAAGGTAGCTTTCTTCATCATTGTGTCTGCATACCCTCTCTCAATGAAGTCAATTTTCAACTCGTTTTTAGGGAAAGAAGTTTTACCTTGCTGATCCTCGAGTTGAAAGACCTCTGAAATTGTCTGTGGAGTAATCTTGACAGGTTTTCCCTTTAGAGTAGAGTTAATGGCTATTAAAGCATCTCCTTGTGTTTCAAGGGTTGCATTCTTCCAAAACTCCCTTTGGGTTGTCAAGTAAATTGGTGCATCGGCTATTAACAAAGTTTTGTACTTTGATTTAGCCATTTTGGCGATGATGGAGTCGAAAGCTTCTGTGGTGCCGGGTTTTGTGAGAAGACCCAGAAGATTGTGAGATGGTTTGTGTGGGATTTCAGTGGTATTGACCTTTTGAGAGGCCGCTTTCGATGACGATTTGGAAGTGGATTTCCCAGATGACTTCGATTTTGTCATTTTGGAGATGATGATCGAAGAAATTTTCGAAGGAATTTGAAGAAAAACTGTTTTGAGAAGAGAATATTTTGAGAATTCAATTCGACAGTAAAACCCTGTTTTGGTGTGAAGTGGGGGTTTTATAGAGGAAAAAGTGAAGGCTGACGTGGCAACGGTTACAAAAGTACTGACCACTATGTACTGCCCACATGCCAAACTCTGAAGAAATGAAGGACAGTACTTTTATGAAAGTTACTGATGAAGGCAGTGGTTACTGTTAGTGCATTTATGTCTATAGTCTTCGTCAATCCGAGCCGTAGCGAGAAACAGAAGAAAACGAGTCGTGATGATGAAAATATCTAGTCAAAAAGGCAAGGTGGCATAATTGTAATTAATGAGAAATCTCATTAATAGTCAAGGTCTATAAATAGGAGCTTTATGTTTAGATTAGAGACTTTTGCCATTTTAGAGATTTGAAGAGCTCTAGTTCTAGAGAGAGAAACTAGAGAGAGAAAGTCTCTAAGTGATTCAAGTGATTGTACGATTTCAGATTTCTAATAGAATCACGTTTATATTACGTCATGTGTGTTTAGGTCGCGTTCGTGTATGGATTCCGCACGTTTCACATTCGTTTCGCAATCGTTTCGGAGTCAAAACCGGTCCAACAAGTGGTATCAGAGCAGGAGCTCGATTGCACTGATCCAACACACATTTCTGATCGTGATTCCATCAGATTCAGATCCGAATTTCATCTACTTCTTCATATTTTTCATATTTTCACATTTTTCACTGTTTTTAGTCAATTTGAACGGGATTTTACGGTCCGAATCGACTGATTTTTTGATATGTTGTGCGTAAACACTTGATTTACAACCCTACCAAGTTTCAGATCCAAATTCCTAGCCGTTTAGGAGTAATCGAAGATTTTTGGTTCGTTTTTGCTGTCAAAATTCTGGTCCGCTCATTGTGACATTTAGTGGAGGTTCGCTTTTTAGATTCGCTCATAGTAACAATCAGGTCCGCTTATCTGAACATTTTGTCAGGTCCGCTCATCCGGACCATATCTGATCCGCTCATCCGGACAATATCTGGTCCGCTCATTCGGACAATACCTGGTCCGCTTATCCGGACATTATCTGGTCCGCTCATTCGGACAATACCTGGTCCGCTTATCCGGACATTATCTGGTCCGCTCATTCGGACAATACCTGGTCCGCTCATCCGGACATTATCTGGTCCGCTTTTAGTGACAAAATAGTTGAGGTCCGCTCATTTGTCACAGTAACAGTAGGTTCGCTCTTGAGATTCGCTTGTGTGGTTCGCTTTTGTGACATCATATCGAGGGAAATTGTTGTTGTGTATTGAAAGTTGTCAGCAAAATTAAAAGCAATCGGTGTACAAGTGACTTGAAGTTGTCGAAAATTTGGATAAGTCTGATAGCCCATGTGTTAAATAAAGTGCGGCCCAATCAAAGTTGTGTATAGCATTGTTATTGCCGGCCACTTTAAAATTAAATCTTATCATAATTGTCAGGCCACTTTGTTAAGCATCACGTGATATATCAGTCCAAGAAATGAACCGGTCCAATCAAGTTTAAATTGTTATTGAGCTTGTCGGTGTGCTATTATTGTTGTCAGCCCCACCAATTGAAAGGCTCATTTATGATTGGATTATATAGAGGTGCAATAAGATTGAAGTTGATATATTGTTTGATCAGTTTGTTTGAAGGTTTGAACAAACAGTTCGCACAAGGTGTTTGAACAGATTGTGTTTGAAAGATGGCAATGGTCTTTGATGAGAAGGAAAATGAGTATCTTGAAAGTTTAAATAGTTTGTATATGAGAACTGTGGATAGTAGTTACAGAAATGTAGATGTGGATGTTTGGATAAGAAGTTATGAACATTTCATGTGTCAAAAGGATGAAACGTTGGATGAGTTGGAAATACGGTTTAAAATTTTAATGGACAATTTGAGAAACAAGAATATTAGAATATCAAATGATGAACAGATATCGAAATTGGCAAATGCATTACCTGCTAAATGGGATGAATTCTTGGTTGAGCTAAAAAGGGAAGATTTTTTCAAGAACTTTATCCAAAACAGTTCTTTAATGAGGTTAATGCAGAGTTTCGTAAGGAATATAAGAAAAAGAAGGAATTTTTGACCGAAATGGAAAAGAATTTACAAAAATTGGAATTGGATGTAATTACTGAAATTGATAATAGAATTCGTGTGTGTCTTGCAACAAAGAGTATTCTGAAATATGATATTAAAAGGAAATGTTATATTGATGAAAGTATGAATCCTTTTGATTTCGTTAAACTCTTTTGTGCAGGAACATATAAGATGGAAACAAAGGATATTCCAAAGAACGAAGAATCTTTGAAGCTTGGATCTTCAAGTTCAAAATCAGTGTGCTCTAAATGTGATAACTTTAAGGCTGAAAATGACAAACTTTTGGAGGATGCGGAAAGTTTTAAATCGGAAGTCAAAAAGCTGAATGATAAGAAGCAAGCTGATGATAAGCAGATTCTTGTTATTCAGGAAAATTTTGAGAAGTTGAAAACTGAAAATGTCAAACTGTTGAGTGATGTGGACAGTTTGACATTGGAAAACAAAGTTTTGAAAGAAAAAGAAAAAGAATTTAAAAATGAAAAATTAAAAATTGAAAAAGATTTTCAAAGTCAAATGAAGGTTTTAGAAGATGAAAAATCTGTTATTTGTAAAAATAATCTTGAAAAACAGATTGAGATAAATTCTCATCTTGATAAAATCATTCGACTTGAGCATGAAGCCGAAGATAATAGAAAGAAAATTGCTGAGCTTGAGAATAAATTGAAAGGTTTTGTGAATTCTACTTCACATGTTTGTCCAAAACCGATCAATTCTGTTCCAATAAGTGACAAAGTCACAAATTTTGACAAAGTCAAAATTGAAGATTGTGATGACAAAGCTGATGATGAAATAGAAAAAGAAAAGAAAAGAAAAATATTTTTAGATTTACAAGAAAAATTTAAAAATACTGTTTTGCAATCTACTGAAATACGTGAATGCTCGAAGCAAAAACCTGTTAAGAAGAATGTAGAACAGAAACAAAAAGTTAAAAATTTGAAAAATTTTAAAATTGAAAATAAAAGCTTATCAGATAAGTCATCCAATCATTATCAAAAATCACAAAAATTTAAAATTGAAAACTCACAAAATGTTGGTAATAAGTGGTGCAGGTTTGACCACAGTGCTCAAAAGACAAATCCAACATTGAGGAGGAGAAATGACTATAACCAAGCCAAACAATGTTATGATCTGAATATGTGGTTTGAAGATGGTAGATGGTACGATAACAGAGTGTGCTACACTTGTGGTGTGAGAGGACACATTGCTGTTAACTGCCAAAGTTGGAGATTTGAAACGAGAAGATGTTTTGAATGCAATTTTAAAGGTCACATTGCTAGAGATTGCCCAAGGAAATCGATGGGAAGATCGAGGGTTGAATCTCAGAGAATGGTAAAGAAACCAGTCACTGTCAAGCCCAAAGAAGAGAAAGTGGAAGATAAGAAAGTAAAGCTTTCACAGGGGCAGAGAGATAGACTGAGGAAGAAGAGAAAGAAGGCGAGAGAATATTTGGAGAAGATTTTGTCTTCGGGTTCACTGGTTTGTTCAAATAAAAGTTCTGATGAATCGATTCAATCGACAGCAAAGTCAAGCAAATCGAATTCTTCAGATACAAATCTGAGGACAAACAAGAAGAAAAAGAAAGTTATTGGCGATGAATCTGGCTCATCCAAGTCAGACAAGCCAAGTTCGGGCAATGAATCTGATTCCATAAAATTAGAGGAGTCACAAGTTGAGGTAAAAAAGGAAGAGACAGTTCCATTAATGAATGATGAGAACTTTCCACCATTACGAGCCGCAAACCTAAAATCAAAATGTGTTGATGCTGGAAAAATGTTTAATAGCAATGTTAAACATATTTTTAGCAAGATGGTTGATGGTAAGGAAAAAGGAGTGAAAGAGTTTTATGAAGAAAAGAGAAAAGCTCAAAATGCGCCTAAGGCTGGTCAGGCTTGGGTGTCAAAATCTGTTGGTTGAATTCCTGACTTGCCGGAGCTTCCAGGTTGGTAAGAGTGAAGCAGGTATCGGCATCATTCTTGAGAAATTCACAGGATGGTAACTGTGATATTTCGTCTTACAAGTGGTTAATCAAGGACATTAAGTTGTACTTGATTTTCTACAAGTGTTAGTGATGTTTGATCTTATAATGTTAAATTTTTCAAAATTGGTTAAAAGAAGAACAAGGTTATGTGATGACCCCGAACTCACAAGTGATGGGTAAACAAACTAATTTTTCCGGAAAAACCATTCTGATTAAAACAAACTTAAGTGTTTTGAAATCATTATGGGAAAATAGTTTGTTGTAAGGGGGAGTGTTGATTGAATATGCCGAAACCCTCACGGCTGAACAAACATGATTACTTTCACCAGATTGAAAAACGGTTTTCAAACTGTAAATATCAATGTGTTGTAAATCATGGGGGTATGTATATTTTCTGCAAATCAGAGCATTTTAAGCAGAAAATGGATGGCGAGACAAAGCTATCAGTGTTGGTGGTCAAATTTTCTTTATATGATTTTGCATTTTAGGGGGAGTAATGTTGTTAGAAAATCCAAAAACATTTGAAAATTTGAAAATGACAAAAACATGATAAAATTCAAAAATTTGAGTTTTGCGTAAAAAGAGGAAATGATAGTACATCAGTAGACAATTACAGTACGCTAAAGAAATGGAAAGTTTAAATGTGTTAAACGATCTCACCGTGGATGTGTCGGTAGATTTTTATACATTTAGTAAACTTTTTCGGGATATAAACCTAAATTCAAACTTGCTTATTTCGTGGGGAACACTACTTGGATATATAGGTAACCCCTGAAATCTCGTTTGAAAGGTCTCTTAATATGATATACTAGGTCTTTATACTCTATGATATCTGGGGTATTATTCCGGGACTTCTGCTGAACGGTAGTTCTGACCTAGTCCCTGGCTAATACTTTCTGCAATGCTTGAAACATAGCATTAAACCCTCAGCATGCCGATGAAACAATAAAATTGATAGTCGCTGCTGTTGTAAGCAAAAAGATCCTCTAAAGGGGACATACCGTAAAGTCGAAGCTGATATCTCTCTGCGTATACGGAAGTATCGACCTGAGATCCCTCGGCCCTCGCATACCTAATTTATATACATATATCATTGCAGTATACTCACCTGTAAGACTGATTATTGGGATTATGGATACGGGAGTATATTCAAGAGGTGGGACACATGAATAGGTTTAAGTTCTTAATACACCTAATTCGTATCCTGAATCAGTTGACGTTTGTATGAAAATTTAAGTGGATCAGTATATTGACAATCTAAGTGAATTGTTTAATTCATAATGTGATTTTAAGCTCAACGGTACTTGTGACTTGTCAAAAACTGATATGATCCTCTGACGCATACTCAAACAAAAATATTGTCTGTAAATATGTTTGTACATATTTCTTTACTGCTTTATATTTTCAGAAAATACAAAAAGATTTTTGATTCTGCTTTATTTTCGATAACTGATGTCTGAGTGCTGAGTTTCAAAATCTAAGTAAGCTGATTGTGTTTCTGAAAATAAAACAAGTTCATTAATTTGAAACTTGAATTAAAAATAAAAAATCAAAAACAGTTTGTGATATCTCCAAGGTCATTAGTTTGGACTTGGATGATTAACTGTGAGGGATTTGGATGCTTATACTGTTATAGAGCTAGTTTCCGATTCGATTCGATGAAACTGCCAAATTTTTTGAAAATGGTTTGTTTTAGAAAGTTGAGTGAGCCGGGTTACAATTCCTGAATAGTTGAAATTTGAAATGCTGTTACTTATAAATGGATGAGTGATTGCAGATAAGATTCCAGACTACGATCCCGAAAGCTGAGTCTAAGGGGGAGTCTGAAGACGAGCTCAAAGCAAGGGGGAGCTTGTAATCGGAAAGCAAGGTGTCGATCCTAAAGCACGGAAGCTTGAAGAAAGGGGGAGCCTGATGAAGAAAAGAGGAGAAGCTGAAGCTGAAGCTGAAGACAGATCCACCGGGATTCTGTTCAAGAAGTCTAAAAGAGAAAAGGAAGATGCTACGAGTTTGACTCAATGATCGAGATTGACTGCGGCAATATCCAAGGGGGAGTCTGTTAGTGCATTTATGTCTATAGTCTTCGTCAATCCGAGCCGTAGCGAGAAACAGAAGAAAACGAGTCGTTATGATGAAAATATCTAGTCAAAAAGGCAAGGTGGCATAATTGTAATTAATGAGAAATCTCATTAATAGTCAAGGTCTATAAATAGGAGCTTTATGTTTAGATTAGAGACTTTTGCCATTTTAGAGATTTGAAGAGCTCTAGTTCTAGAGAGAGAAACTAGAGAGAGAAAGTCTCTAAGTGATTCAAGTGATTGTACGATTTCAGATTTCTAATAGAATCACGTTTATATTACGTCATGTGTGTTTAGGTCACGTTCGTGTACGGATTCCGCACGTTTCACGTTCGTTTCGCAATCGTTTCGGAGTCAAAACCGGTCCAACAGTTACAATGGTAAAATGGAAGCAGGGGATGATTTTCACTATCAGTGGATAGCATATCAGTGGATAAGATACTGCTTTTGAACAACAGTGTTTATCAAGGAAATGAGATAACAGAGGATGGCTTTCAACAGTGGACAGACTTTGAAGTAGAGCAGACTTTTGAATAAACAGTGGTTATGGTAGAGTTTTAAGGATTTTAATGAAAAATTCATTTTTAGCTATTTTTAAGGATGGATTTTTGATTTTCTGAAAACATTTTAATGCTTTTATTCATAGAAAAACAAGATTTTGCTTGTCATTCCATGTTCAGCATGCCAATCCTAGAGACCAAGCTTTCAAAAGTGGTTGTATCTAGTGCTTTTGTGAGCACATCTGCCAGCTGGTCTTTAGTCGGAACATGATGCAGAGAAATCAAACCTTTTTCATAGCAATTCCCTCACAAAGTGATGTCTGATGTCGATGTGTTTGGTGGTTGAATGGGAAACTGGATTTTTGATGATATTTTATGCTGTCTGGCTATCCAACATGAGTGGTGTCTTCAAGGCAGTGATACCAAAATCCAGCAACTGATTTTGAAGCCACAGGAGTTGGGCTGTACAGCTTGCAGCAGCAATGTATTCAGCTTCAGCAGTGGATGTTGAAACAGCTGGTTGCTTTTTGCTTTGCCATGAAACTAAGCAATCACCTAGAAACTGGCACCCTCCTGATGTGGACTTCCTTGTGGTGTTACATCCAGCAAAGTCACTGTCTGAAAATCCTGAGAGCTTGATATTCCCATTAGCTGGATACCAGATACCAAGTGTGGGAGCACTCTTTATGTATCTGAATATCCTTTTTACAGCAATAAGGTTGGATTTTCTAGGGGCTGATTGACTTCTTGCACAAACACATGTTGCAAACATGATGTCTGGCCTAGATGCAGTTAGGTACAAGAAAGATCCAATCATGCTTCTATATAGAGTTTGGTCAATCAGTTCATCCTTTTCATCCGACATGACAAGATTATTTGTTGCCATGGGTGTGCTGCATGGTTTACAATCATTCATATCAAATTTGTTTAAAAGTTCTTTTGCATATTTGCTTTGATGAATGAAAGTTCCATTTTGCATTTGTTGAACTTGGAGACCAAGAAAGCATTGCAGCTCACCCATTGCACTCATTTCAAACTCAGCTGTCATGAGTTCCCTAAACTCTTCACACATTGCATTACATGTGCTTCCAAAAATAATGTCATCCACATAAATTTGGACAATCATTAAATCCTTTCCTCTCCATTTTAAAAACAGTGTTTTATCAATGGTACCTCTTTTGAAACCATTTGAGAGTAGAAAGGTGGAAAGAGTTTCATACCAGGCCCTTGGTGCTTGTTTCAGGCCATACAAGGCTTTGTTCAGCCTGTAGACATGATCTGGATAAAATGGATCCTCAAAACCTGGAGGTTGACAGACATACACCTCTTCTTGAATTGTACCATAGAGGAAAGAACTTTTGATATCCATTTGAAACACCTTCATGTTGTGGTTGACAGCAAAGGCCAGGAACAGTCTAATGGCTTCCAATCTTGCAACAGGGGCGAATGTTTCATCATAATCAATCCCCTCTTCCTGTCTGTAACCTTGAACCACAAGCCTGGCTTTATTCTTGACAACAATGCCCCTTTCATCAGTTTTGTTCTTGAAGACCCACTTTGTGCCAATGGGACTAACCTCTTCTGGCAGTGGTACAAGCTCCCATACTTGTTGTCTTTTAAACTGTTGGAGCTCCTCTTGCATGGCTTCTACCCAGCTATTGTCTTTCAGTGCCTCTTGGTACTTGACTGGCTGATGGAGTGATAGAAAACCAGCAAAAAGAAAAATGTTTTGGGTTTGGCTTCTTGTGAGCACCCCTTCATTGATGTTGCCAATGATTTGATCAGGTGGATGAGATCTCAAGAAGATTAAATCTCCTTGGTATGGTATGATGGCATTTGTTGGTGAAGGTTGCAAATGTGTATTGATGCGTGTGAAGTGTTATATATATTAGGTGTATATTTTAAGCCCCTTTAACACTTATTTTTAGCCAAGTTTTAAATTTATAAAACACGATATTTTACTAACACTAAACACACATATGGGCAAGTGCACCCATCGTGGGCGTAGTATAGCGTTGGTAAGATACCGAGGTCGTCCAAGGACACAAGAGCTTTTAGTACCGGTTTATCCTCAACGTCTAATCAAAATAAAAAGTTAGAAAAGGTTTTAAACTAAGAAAAATAAAGAACTAACTAAAATGCTGAAAAAAAAACAAAAGAAAAAAAAACAGATAGACAAGATGAATTACTTGGTTCCGACTCGTATCTAGTGTAACCTTTGATTATTTCCGCACTTTTGCACATAATTAAGAGATTATCTTAGTTATTGTAGTAGGCCTATCTTTTGAAGGTGACGTTACCCTCACCCCAGTAGTTTGAGTCAGCAAGGATACAATCCTAAAAGGGTGGATTATTGGAAGATAATTAATTAAGTTATTAATGCAAATTATGGTAGGCCCCTCTTTTGGAGGTGACGTTACCCTCGACTAAGTAGTCTGAGTCAGCAGAGATACAGTCCCAAATAGCCGGGTTATAGTATTAATAGTAGTTAACTTATGAGGGGATCAAAGAGTTTGGACCCCCGCCATCCAATACCGTGAAGCATTGAAGGAGGTCCTACTAAATTTGACCCAGGTCCATTGCAGGACCTCTAAACGCTGAACAATGGCAAGACCTTTACCAAACCGTTCCCTTAACCCCCGACCAGGTAGCCAACATACCTCCAGATAGAGCGTGGAGATATGAATGGTGAAAATCTTTTATTTTATATAGACAGTAAAATAATGCCAAGACACCACGGACAAACGATAAGGAAAGATCACCTTCAACATAAGTAACTAGTTATTAAAGTCATTAATACAAAACCAAATAAAAAGTGCAAAAGATTAGAAATAAAAAGTATTACACTAGACACTTTGTCTTCACCAAGTGATGTAAGAGACTTAGGCAAACATGGCCTTGATTGTCAAGAACTCTTACGATCAATCTTGGATCCCGAGACGACTCACACACTCTACGATGGACAATGGATGATGGTGGTGGATGATGGTGTTGTGATGGTGGTGGGTGGTGGATGAAGTGTGAGAGAGGTGGTGTGCCAAGGGATCAGTTGAAATGAAACCAAGCACTCCTATTTATAGGCTGAACAGAAGGCCGGACACAGCCCCGTGTCCGCCGGACACGCCCCCGTGCCTGTCTGACATTCTCTCTCTTCATTAATTGTAATTCACAATTACAATTAATGCGCCTGCTGTACTTTCGCCACGCCCCCGTGTTCACTGGACACGACCCCGTGGTGAGCAATAGAAGCTTCTATAGGTTTGTCTTTTCTGCTGCTTCTTGGGCACGGCCCCGTGCTGGCTGAGCACGGGGCGTGTTCAGTCTTCTGCCTTCTCTATTTTGCTTGGGAAGATGCCGTTGAGGGGTCGGGCAGTCCACTTATGTTCCTTTTCTTGTATTTATGTTAGATTTAGCTGTCTTTTTGCTTCTTTTGTGAATTTGAGCTCATTTAATCCTGAAAATACAAAAGGAAGACAAAAACACTCTTTTTCCAACATTAGTACTTAAAAAGGGTTAGTTTGATGCCTCATTTGATGTAATTTATATGTTGCATTTTACACACATCAAATACCCCACACTTGAACTTTTGCTTGTCCTCAAGCAAAACTCTTTAATATGTGGCTTACACTCCCAAATGGAATGGGTAGAAGAGAAGGTTTTGGCTTGTCATAGAGTGTTGGGAATCCAAGATCTTTTTGGGTTTTATTTTTATCTATTTACAATCCTATTCGTTATGATTTGTTTAGAATGTTTCATAGGAGAAATTACTTATTTGGGCATAACATGCCTTTTTAAAATTCCATTTATATACAAGTTCACATACCTCACAGGAGAAATCACTCACACTCGGCCGAAGGTGTATTTTTAGTGAATCACTCGAGAGCGGCATGGAACTTATTCCTACCATAGGCTTGCCAAGCAATCAATCCTCCTCCTTTTTAACTTTTATACCTTTTGTAAATATCAAGAGGACTTTGTGGGTGAAGGGTTAGGCTTGGGTTAAAGGTAGGTGGTTGGGTTAGTGGTTAGTGGTTAGTAGAAAAAAGGTGAAAAAGCGTAACAAGTATCGGTTTTCGTAGGACTTTCTATTTTTGTAACTTTTATTTTGATGAAGCTATTATTCAAACAAAGTTATTTTTGATGAACTTGTTTGTTTATTTTCTTTTGCTTCATCATCAACACATTTTTTTTGAACGATCATACGAAAAACCGAACTTGTTACTAAAACAAAGGGTTAAAAATGAAAAAAGTTTTGGTGGGTAAAAGGGTGTTTGGTTTGGGTTATGAAATGAAAAGGTTTAGGCTCAAAGGGGCTAACTAGGGGGATTTTGGGTATGTGGTAAAAAAAAAGAAAAATAATGGTGTAGAAATAAAAAGGTTAGTCCTAATGCCTCCATCATTTACTTACTTAGGTTTAAGTTGGTAAGGACCGGGAATGAATCGTCGTGGCAAGTTCTAGAGTCGTAAGAACCAAGCGGCTATTCACACAAGAAACGAAAAATGAGCATTTAGTCTAAAGATGTAAATTTGTATGCTCAATAAAGGCTCAAAAACTCACTTTTTGTGGGAACGGGTTTTTCTGTGATCAAGTATATATAATCAAATTTTAACTAAGTTTGCCATGCCTTTTCATAATTTTCTTATGTTGGTTCTTTTTATCACGACGCTATCGGTTGTAAATTCGTAAAAATATAACCTTTTTTGAGAACTTGAATTTCACGAGTTAAACCTAGACAAGTAAAAAAAATGAAATTTTTGAAAAATTTTTGGGGTGATTAGCGGTTCCAATAGAGTTTTGTGTAAGGCTTGTATTTAGGACTTGCAAAATTTCAAGGTTTTAGCATCCCCCCACACTTAAATTACACATTGTCCTCAATGTGTCCCAAAAATAAATTTTTAGGTTGATTAGATGTGTAAAATGGTGTTAAAAGCAAAGATTTATGTTTCTGGCAGTCTGGACACGGCCCCGTGGGGACCGGACACGGCCCCGTGTTCAGGTGCCAGTAACAAAAATTAAAGAAAAGAAACAGAAGCCTGGACACGGGGGCGTGTCTGGTGAACACGGCCCGTGTCTAGTTACCTGAACTGGGCATTTTTCTGCAGGGGGTTCAGCACGGGGCCGTGTTGGTTGGACACGACCCGTGTTGAACCTTCTGTAATGGAGAGATTGATGCTGGGTTGCCTTGTTCTTGTGCATGGGGTCATTTTTCTCGTTCCCCTTTTCATCCCTTACCACCATGAGTGTGTTTTATTCCTGAAAATTAAAACTAACTAGAAAACATAAAAATTAATCTAAATTAAACTAAGGATAGTTCCGCGAAATGCCTCCGTGATGCGCCACGTTTATAAGGGTCCTTGGCTAGACCCACCTTATCGGGTGGTTCTGGCTCATCTTCAATTAGGGGGTCGTCATTGCCGAATGGATATTTCATTGATCGCTCAAGATCGACACTTCTTTTAAATGCCCCTAATTGAAGAGGTAGATTGTTGAACTTCCGGTTTTTCAAAGCTTCGTGAGTTTTTACAAATGGTCGTCCCAACACTAGAGGAGCGTCATCGAGGATGACAAAATCGGTCGGGATTACCATTTGATTTGTTTGAACCAATACATCCTCAACTATACCGATTGATTTTATTACTTTCCGATTGGATAGAAAAATGGGTATTTGAAGTGGAGAAAAATCACTAATACTTAATTTTTCGAAAATGTAGTTAGGCATTATGTTAACACAAAGATCTTTATCGATTGTGACATTACTAATACACGAATTTTGAAAGAAACATGGAACCGGTGTAATGTTAATTTCAAATGGGTCTTCTTTTATTAGTGAGGTTTGATCATCAGTTAACTTAACACTTACCGTTTCGTCAATTTTAGTGTTAGTGTTTAACTCTTTTAAAAACTTAGCATGAGTGGGTACTAAACAATGATTTTCAAAAGAAGGTGACAAGAGATTAATTTCTTCAAAATTAGACTCTTCTTGAATTTTAACGTTGTCGGACTCACCTTTTTCGTTGTTTAACTCATGTGTCGGTTTTTCACTTATTTGTTCTTCCATTTTTACACTTTCGGTTATCTCTTCCTTTTTTAATTCTTCTCTTGCGCGGGATTCCTCTTCCCTTGCGCGGGATTCTTTTATACAGCGATCGATAACTCTAATGTGTTCTAATATCCTATCGGTCACTTCGGTTATAGAAAAAGAATCGGGATTTTCAAAACTTGAATCCGGTTGTTCGATCCTTTGTTCCTCATAATACCCATATGAAGTAGATGGTTCACACCATTGTTCTTCATTGTAAGCATATGATGGATAAGGGTCGTAATTTTGTTCTTCATAATACTCATATGAGGTGGGTTGTTCACGCCATGGTTCTTCATAATAAGCATATGAAGGTGGTGGCTCATATCTTGGTTCCTCAAAGTATGAGTATGAAGGCTCATACCTTGGTTCATCAAAATATGAGTATGAGGGAGGAGGTTCATACCTTTGGTCTTCATATGATGTGTATGAAGTTGATGGCTCGTACCTGGGTTCCTCATAGTAGGTGTATGAATTGGATGGTTGATATGAGTGACTATTTTGAATCGAGCGTGTGTTACGACAATTAGTGCAATAGTTACCCCTATAATTATCCTCCTCATAGGTGTAGTTGTAGCCTCCTGAGTATTGATCCATAAGAATCACTCAGCAGACCACAACCAAGTCTCGAGATCAGAAAACAAAAATAAAAACGGAAACAGAGGCTGGACACGGCCCCGTGTTAAGTGAGCACGGCCCCGTGTTCAGAATCTGTATCTGGGCGTTTTAATTAAATTTACTGATTTCGTTGAGCACGGGGCGTGTTCAGTGAGCACGACCCGTGTTCAAGCTTCTGTTACTGGGTGTTTTATGAAAAATATGCAGCACGACCCCGTGATCAGCGAGCACGGCCCGTGTTCAACCTACTGTAAATGCAAAACTAAACTAAAATGCAGAAAAATGTGGGCCCGTTTTGAAAAGGTTTTGAAAAACTGATTAGGCCGTCGATTTTAAGCTTTCCTAAAATCCTTGTGTCCCCGGCAGCGGCGCCAAAAACTTGATGCGTGTGAATTGTTATATATATTAGGTGTATATTTTAAGCCCTTTTAACACTTATTTTTAGCCAAGTTTTAAATTTATAAAACACGATATTTTACTAACACTAAACACACATATGGGCAAGTGCACCCATCGTGGGCGTAGTATAGCGTTGGTAAGATACCGAGGTCGTCCAAGGACACAAGAGCTTTTAGTACCGGTTTATCCTCAACGTCTAATCAAAATAAAAAGTTAGAAAAGGTTTTAAACTAAGAAAAATAAAGAACTAACTAAAATGCTGAAAAAAAACAAAAGAAAAAAAAAACAGATAGACAAGATGAATTACTTGGTTCCGACTCGTATCTAGTGTAACCTTTGATTATTTCCGCACTTTTGCACATAATTAAGAGATTATCTTAGTTATTGTAGTAGGCCTATCTTTTGAAGGTGACGTTACCCTCACCCCAGTAGTTTGAGTCAGCAAGGATACAATCCTAAAAGGGTGGATTATTGGAAGATAATTAATTAAGTTATTAATGCAAATTATGGTAGGCCCCTCTTTTGGAGGTGACGTTACCCTCGACTAAGTAGTCTGAGTCAGCAGAGATACAGTCCCAAATAGCCGGGTTATAGTATTAATAGTAGTTAACTTATGAGGGGATCAAAGAGTTTGGACCCCCGCCATCCAATACCGTGAAGCATTGAAGGAGGTCCTACTAAATTTGACCCAGGTCCATTGCAGGACCTCTAAACGCTGAACAATGGCAAGACCTTTACCAAACCGTTCCCTTAACCCCCGACCAGGTAGCCAACATACCTCCAGATAGAGCGTGGAGATATGAATGGTGAAAATCTTTTATTTTATATAGACAGTAAAATAATGCCAAGACACCACGGACAAACGATAAGGAAAGATCACCTTCAACATAAGTAACTAGTTATTAAAGTCATTAATACAAAACCAAATAAAAAGTGCAAAAGATTAGAAATAAAAAGTATTACACTAGACACTTTGTCTTCACCAAGTGATGTAAGAGACTTAGGCAAACATGGCCTTGATTGTCAAGAACTCTTACGATCAATCTTGGATCCCGAGACGACTCACACACTCTACGATGGACAATGGATGATGGTGTTGTGATGGTGGTGGGTGGTGGATGAAGTGTGAGAGAGGTGGTGTGCCAAGGGATCAGTTGAAATGAAACCAAGCACTCCTATTTATAGGCTGAACAGAAGGCTGGGCACGGCCCCGTGTCCGCCGGACACGCCCCCGTGTCCGCCGGACACGCCCCCGTGCCTGTCTGACATTCTCTCTCTTCATTAATTGTAATTCGCAATTACAATTAATGCGCCTGCTGTACTTTCGCCACACCCCCGTGTTCACTGGACACGGCCCCGTGGTGGGCAATAGAAGCTTCTATAGGTTTGTCTTTTCTGCTGCTTCTTGGGCACGGCCCCGTGCTGGCTGAGCACGGGGCGTGTTCAGTCTTCTGCCTTCTCTATTTTGCTTCGGAAGATGCCGTTGAGGGGTCGGGCAGTCCACTTATGTTCCTTTTCTTGTATTTATGTTAGATTTAGCTGTCTTTTTGCTTCTTTTGTGAATTTGAGCTCATTTAATCCTGAAAATACAAAAGGAAGACAAAAACACTCTTTTTCCAACATTAGTACTTAAAAAGGGTTGGTTTTATGCCTCATTTGATGTAATTTATATGTTGCATTTTACACACATCAGTATCAGCTGAGCTAACCACTGCTGGGGACTTTGATGATCCAGCAGTGGCTTCAAAAGGTGGTGGAATGGGAGGTAATGAAGTGGACACGTGCTGACTTTTATCCACTGTTTGGGGACTTTTGTCAGCAGTATTTGAGGTTGTGGAAGCAGTGGTTGATGGGCTACTTTGGTCAACAACTGTTGAGGTAGCAGTGGTTGAGCTTTGACAGCTGTTTTGAACATCTGATGCTCTTTTCATTTTGACTGACCTTTGAGGGATGATGATTTCATACCCATAGTCTGGTGTTGAATCTTCTGATGGACCTGCACTGTTAGTCTTGACATCAGTATTTTCAAAAGTGAATTTATTAAGAATAAACAGATCTGCAGGATTTGCTGGGATTTTCATTGATGAAAGTTCATTGAACTTTACTTTCAAAGTCTCCTCCACTACCTTGGTCCGTGTATTAAACACTTTGTAGGCCTTGGCAGTGGTTGAGTATCCCAGATGATAACCACAATCAATTTTGGTGGCAAATTTTGAAATGGAATCTTTTAAGTTTAAAATAAAGCATAGGCAGCCAAACACTTTGAAATATGAGATCAGTGGTTTAATTTTATACAGAATTTCATAAGCAGTCTTTTTGTGCATGGGGTTTATTAAAACTCTGTTCTGGACATAGCAAGCAGTGTTTACTGCCTCTGCCCAGAAAGTTAATGGCAAACCTGAATCAGCAAGCATGGTTCTGGCAGCCTCAATCAAAGTTCTGTTCTTTCTTTCAACTACGCCATTTTGCTCTGGTGTTCTAGGGATGCTGTACTGCCTTACAATCCCTTTCTTTACACAGAAGGCATCCAACTCCTTATTTTTAAATTCTGTTCCATTGTCACTCCTGAAGCTTTTCACTGGAAGGTCAAAATGCTTTTCAACCTGTGTCACAAAGTCTTGCAAAATGCCTGCAGTCTCATCTTTTGAGTGTAAAAAGAAAGTCCATGTAAACCTAGAAAAGTCATCAACAATAACCAGACAATATCTCTTCTTTTTGAGACTCATGACTTGAACTGGGCCAAACAAATCCATGTGTAGCATTTGCAAACACTGGGTTGTTTTGGACTCTTTAATGGACTTATAAGAACTTTTATGCTGTTTTCCTTTTAAACAGGAAATGCAATGTTCAGGACATGAAAACAATTTTTGTGGTAGGCCTCTCACCAAACCATTTTTTGAAATTTCAGTGATTGTCTTAAGATTTGTGTGCCCCAGCCTTCCGTGCCAAAGTTCTGTCTCTTTGTTAGAGGTAGTTGAGAACAGACATGCATCAGCTCTGGGACATTCTTTTGACATATCAACAACATAAACATTGCCACTTCTTTGAGCAACAAGTTTTGTTTGACCAGTTTTTATTATTGCTTCAATCTTTTTGACCATTTCTGGTCCAACAATCCTACAACACTCCTTTGTGAAGAATGACCCAAAACCCTTGTCACTCATTTGTGATACACTCAGGAGGTTGAATTTCAGACTGTCTATCAGATTGACATGTTCAAATTTTATATTTCCATATTGTACTGTACCAGACCTCAGAACTTTCCCTTTACTGTTATTCCCAAAGGATATATCACGCCCTCCATGAATTTTGAAATCTTTGAGTAGGGCTTTACATCCAGTCATGTGCCTTGAGCCTCCACTATCAACATACCAAAGGCTATCTAAGCAGGCAGAAGCTCCCTGCACATGAAGTAAAAGGATTAGTTCATTAGGGTTTCCAAAGCCAATAAGGCTTTGGATGGGGTCTCAACAGTGTCTGGGATGGATGCACATTGATGGACAGTGGTTAGGTTAGGAGTTTGGACAGTTTTAGTACTGTTTCTTGCTAACCACTGTTGGGGGGGTCTTGACCAATCACCTGTTGGTACCCAAAAGGATGCCTGTTCACTTTTGGTTTAGAGGGCCTTTTGTATGCCTCATAAACGTGTGGAATCCTTTGGTAAGACTGTTTTTCCTTGCCTTTTCTGAACTGATTTGCAGGGGGTGCATCAGTAACCTGAACATCTCTTTTGACAGATGTTTGGTTCAGCTATTTTGTAACAGCTGTTTGAACTGGCACAAACAGTGGTTGGTTCTTGGTGAATTTGACAGATGATGTTGATGGACTCAAGGATGTTTTAGCAATGTACTCATTCTTTTTCACATCAAAGTTTTTGAGATACACACATGCTTGAGTTTTGTGGTTTGTTTTACCACAAACAATGCAGCTCTCAGCTGGAACAATGACACTTGTTTTGTTCAAATCATAAGCTTTTAAATGGAAACAATCTTTTGTTAGATGATTCCTTTTCTCACAGAATTCACAAAACAGGTTATTGATCTTTTCTTTCTTCTTTCTCTTTTCGGACTCCTTAGCAGCAGAGGTTTTAACCTCTGTTGGGATATCCTTGAGAGGAATGACTTTAGCTTTTGGAGCCTTAACACCATCAGTTGATGTAAAGTCCATGGGCTTGAAATTTTCAAGAATATCACACGCATCAGACCATTTTGGTTTAAACTGATAATTTTCAAGCTCCTCAAAAGTAGAGGATCCCATTGGTCTGTCAAGTGTGATTTTGTTACCAAGTTTATCAGTGATTTTCACTTCTTGGCCATTCTTTTTTGTGGGGATGAACTCAGTGGTTACATCAGTGGTTTGAACAGATTTTTCAAAAGCAGTGTTTTCATCATCATGTTTTCTATAACCAACACCAAATTTTACATTGCTTTTAATCTATTTTTCAAGCATAACTTCATACCCTTTGCAAGATTCCACCCATTTTTCACAGGTAATCTGGGTGGTCTCTAACTCCTTTTTACAAACTTGGTATTTTTCTACCATAGTTTGGAGTTGAGTTTTGGTTATGCTCTGCTCTTCTTTCAGACTGCTGATCTCTTTATCTTTTTCAGCCAATTTGTTTCTAAGTTCTTTTAACAACTTTTCAAATTTGACTTCATCAGACAAGACTTTGTTCCTAAGGTTTTCATTTACCTCTTTGATGTTAGCAAAAGCAATAATGCAATTGTCTGAACACAGTTTTTCAAGAACTTGAGGTGATACCTTGGCAGCAGCCATCATTGCACAATCACATTGATGATCCTCTTCATTATCAGCTCTTGCTTCTTTCTCACCTGCTCTTTTCTCTTCCTCTTCTTCTTTGTCCTCTTTGGACCATGGATCTGTCAGTGGTTCAATCAGGGTTCCTGAACTTTCTCCCAGCAGTAGTTCACCAGCCACAGCAGTAACCACTGCTTCAGTCACCTCATCCACTGTTTCAACACTTAGCTGTTCACCTTCAGTTTCAACCCCCTCTGGTATTGATACTAAATCCATCAAACAAAATTCATCATTAGAAGGTTCATTAAAGGCATAGAGAGCAAAATTTTCATCACTAAGCTCATCAGGCATACTGCAACAGTCAACAAAGCCTTGAGTGAAAAAACTTTGCTGATCTGGTTGTACCACTGCTGGAGCAGCTGTTTGAGGTGCAACAGGTTGCACTTGTGCCTGGGGAACAGGGGTTTGAACATATTGAATCTGTGGAACAGTGGTTTGGACATAATGCACAGGCACAGGGGCAGCATCATAATGAGCAGTGTTAACATGTGCTGCAGGGGTTTGAACATATTGAATCTGTGGAACAGTGGTTTGGACATAGTGCTTTGATTTTGAGGTCTAGGGTTTGAGCTAGGATGAGTGATTATGGGACCAGTAGTTTGACTCCTGCATTCCCTAGCGAAATGACCTAGCCTATTGCACTTGTAACACTTGATTTTCGATTTATCCAGCCCAACCCTTAGATTCCCATGTAATCCTGGGAATTTTCACCCTGTTCTTTTGTAGAATTTGCTAGTTCTAACACTGAGCAAAGCCAATTGGTGCAGGATGTCCATCTCTTCTAAGTCAGTGGGATCAAAATGTTGTAAATCATTTAGTTCAAAACACAAATTATCTGACATCTGGTTTTCAGTGTTTGCAGTAAAAGCAAAATTTGCAGAGTGAGGATCAGGGTTGGTAAAGTTACCACCAGCTGTTATATCAATGAAATGATCATAACCCTGTTCCTTACTACTGCTACCAGATTCTTCCTGACACAAAAGAGCTGTGCTACCGAATGAATAATCATCAGCAACTTTTCCAGACTCTTGCAACTTCCTTTTCTGGTTTTACTCCCTTTCATAGGTAAGGAGTCTACCATGGAGTTGGGTCAGGGTCAGATCTTTGAACTCAACTGAGTTTCTAGTGACAAAAGCTATGGTGTCCCATTTTTCTGGTAGTGACCTAAGGAACCTGCTATTTTGAGTTGAATTTGGAGAAATTACTTTAACAAGCCTTAGTTCACTAATGAGACAACTGAATCGCTCAAACTGCTGAGTCAATGATTCACCCTTGATGTGACAGAATGTTTCATACTGCTGATTCAGAATTTCCCTATTGTTTTCAATGACTTCTTTAGTTCCCCCAAACTGTTCCTTTAATGCATCCCATAGCTCTTTAGCACTGTTACAATGTAACAGTCCAGCATAGATCTCATTTGGTAATGTAGATGCTATGATGCTAAATGCTTTGGCATCGAGTTCGAACTTTTGAAAATCAATTTCGGTATAGTTTTCAGAAGGTTTAGGAACGAACTTCTTTGGATCCTCAGCACTGGCACTGTAGGAACATGGGGACCAAAGACAACAGACCTCCAACATCCAGTGTTCTGTTGAGCAAGGATGTGACCCATCCTTCGCTCCCAGATGTTGTATTCATTTCTTTTAAGCATGGGTGGTTTAAAAAGAGAGCCAATGTTATTCTTATCATCTTGTGATTGTGACGTCATCCTGGTTGTTTTACAGGCACTGATTAATCAACTTTAATGGTGATTAAACCTTGCTCTGTTTTTCAACACAAACGAACAAACTATCGATATCAATGATTTTGAGCTGAACTATTTATGTCAAAATGACTGTTAAATCAAATTTGACTGTCCAAGCTCTGATACCAATTGTTGGAACTGAGTTTGATTTTGATTGTATTTTACGTTTGAAATTAAGATGAAGATGGATGAGTAGTGCAGCGGAATTAAGATGAAAGCAAACTTTGCATACAATCAAACGAGAGTATTGCTTTGATCAAGACATTTTCTACAAAGAACCGAAAGATTGAATTTAGTTTCAACACCGATTACAATGTAATGCTTAATACAAACTCCCCCTCAGCCAGAGCTCAGCGTTTGTTCGTGCAGGAAAACAAGTTTGCAAAGAGCTAATAGAACAGTACAGAGCACTGTTCTATTTATAGGCACTAGCAAACCACTGAGCATCTTAGCTGACATCACCATGAAAGTGACATCTAACATCCTAACAAATTCTAACCTCTGATCTATACAAACACTGCTATACTAATTACTGCTATTACATTTCATTACATAAAATACACTTAAACAGCTGCTGCATCCTTCCACTGCTGTGAACCCGACAGTGCTTGTCTGGATCAGTAGTACTTGACTCAAGGCAGTAGATTGAGTAGCAGAGCTTTAGTCTTCCATCAGCCTTTACTAGAGCAGCAGATTGACGGTCAGTGGCTTGTACAATCAGTAGATAGGAGGTCAGCAGATGTTGAAACCACTTTCAAGGGGAGAGACTTGTATGTAACATCTGCTTATTCTGGATCCACTGCTCTGACCCAGTTTTGGCTTTAATTATCTGTTCCTCTGGTAGGGTTCAATCCCAACAACAACAGTAGGTAATGAGTTTTGAGACAAATTTATGTTTTAAACATGTTTTATATACCAAAGGGTAGTTTAGTCTTTATAAAAGCCTAATTTACGATCTTTAGTATAACATCAGTTTATGACCAGAATGTAAGTATCAAAATACTTTAAATATGTTTACTAATCAGTACTTAATTCATTTGTATGTTCTAGTATTCAAAAATCTCATTTTTAGATCCTAAGAGCATTTTAGTCAACAATGAGCATAATAATAAAAACATGCATATAATTCAAAATAATTAGTGACCAGGTAATATAACCTCAGAGGGTTATACTACAACATTATATGGTCACAATGAAAGCTTAAAACATAAAGGAATTAAGCTTAATCGGGTCAGAACTGAAAGTCAAAGCAAAAGTCAAGCTTTTGCGACTTTCGGTTGCGAACCGAGCTTAAACTTAGAATTGTCGTGTTGAACATGTTTAGACATGTTTTAATAATATTTACCAAGTTATTTAAGTGACAAATTTGATTCATAACCTTTACATTATCAGTTTTTATTATTATTTGAAAATCTGACTAATTTGACTTTTTGACTAATTACTTTGACCCGACAATTAACTAAGTAAACGTGATAATTAGGAGGTGCCCTTTTGAGGGATTAACACCTACCTAATTACGATCACGTAGCCATATTCGCCTCTAACAATGGCTGGACCGTTTAGGTGTAAACCGAAAGTCAAAGCCGTTTTGCGGCAACTTTGACTTTCGGTCTTTAAACGCATAAAAACCTAACTATAGTGGCTAAGGACACTTACAAAGGGTCCTAGCTCGAATTTTGAACTATGGTGAGCTTCCTTTATGATCAGGAATCCCAAGAAATGCTCAAGAATGCTCAAGCAATGAGAAAGGAGTTTGAAAGTGAAAGGTGCAAGGAAATGAGGCTGCCCAAAGCCCTTATTTATAGTTGAAGAGTGCAGCCTTGGATCATGCTAGATGTTAGGGGAGTCCATGGATGTTCACAAGTGTCCATGGTGGTTTTAAAAACCATCAAAAGACCCTAGAATTCGAGTGTGGTTTGTTTGGAGACCAAGGAAGAAGAAGACCTGCAGGTGTCCAAGGAGTTCTGTCAGAACTGATGTGCGTTAGGTGTAATATATTTTTCTTTATATTTTAAGCCCTTTTTAACACATTAGTCAAGTTTTAAATTTATAAAACACGATATTCTACTAACACTAAACACACATATGGGCAAGTGCACCCATCGTGAGTGTAGTATAGCGTTGGTAAGATACCGAGGTCGTCCAAGGATACAAGAGCTTTTAGTACCGGTTTATCCTCAACGTCTAATCAAATCAAAAGTTTAGAAAAGGTTTTTTAACACGAAAAATAAAAACTAAAATGCTGAAAAATAAAAATAAAATAAAAACAGATAGACAAGATGAATCACTTGGATCCGACTCGCATTTAACGTAACCTTTGATGATTTTCTCACTTTTTCACTTTTTAAGAGATTAGCTTAGTTATAGTAGTAGGCCCCTCTTTTGAAGGTGACGTTACCCTCAACCCAGTGGTTTGAGTCAGCAAGGATACAATCCCAAAGGGTCGGAATATTGAAAGATAATTAATTAAGTTATTAATACGTAATATGGTAAGCCCCTCTTTTGAAGGTGACGTTACCCTCGGCTAAGTGGTTTGAGTCAGCAGGGATACAATCCCAAGTAGCCGGGTTAATGTATTAATAGTAGTTTACATATGAGGGGATCAAGCCATTCGCACCCCCACCATCTAATACCAGTGGGTATTGAAGGAGGTCCTAGTAAGCTTGACCCAGGTCCTTGCAGGATCTATACACTGAACAAGGCAAGAACCTTACCAAACCATTCCCTTAACCCCCGACAAGGTAGCCAACATATCTCTATATACGTAGAGATATGAATGGTGAAAATCTTTTATTTTATATAGACAGTAAAATAACGCCAAGACACAACGGACAAATGATAAGGAAGTTTCACCTTCAACATAAGAAACTAGTTATTAAAGTCATTAATACAAAACCAAATAAAAAGTGCAAAAAGATTAAAAATCAAAATTATTACATTAAATGCTTGTCTTCACCAAGTGATGTAAGAGACTTAGGCAAACATGGCCTTTGATTGTCAAGAACTCTTACTATCAATCTTGGATCCCGAGACTACTACACACACTCTAGGTGGATGATGGATGATGGTGGTGGATGTAGGTGTTGTGATGGTGGTGGAGGGTGGGTGAAGTGGGAGAGAGGTGCTTTGCCAAGGGATGCCTTTGAAGTGAGTCAAGCACCCCTATTTATAGCCTGTACAGAAGCCTGGACATGGCCCCGTGTCCGCTGGACACGGCCCCGTGGCCATCCTCTTTCTTTTTCTTCATTAATTGCAATTTGTCTGCATTAGCTCCACATGCCCCCGTATCCGCTGGGCACGACCCCGTGTGCAGAAGCGTATCTGTACTATCAAGATTTGCAAGATTTTGCGAATCTTAGCGTTGACCACGGCCCGTGTTGAGCTGGGCACGCCCCCGTGCTGGGAATAGAAGCTTCCATTGCTTTGTCTTTTCTGCAGACACCTGGCCACGCCCCCGTGTCCGCTAGGCACGGGGCCGTGGTCAGGCTTCTGATCTCTTGTTGTTGCTTGGGAAGATGCTGTTGAGGGGCCGGACATGTTACGTTTATTCCTTCTCTTTGTATTTATGTTAGATTTTGCTGCATATTTGTTCCTTTTGTTCATTTAAGCTCATTTGGTCCTGAAAATACAAAAGGAAGACAAAAAACACTTTTTCCAACATTAGTACTAAAAAAGGGTTAGTTTTATGCCTCATTTGATGTAATTTATATGTTGCATTTTACACACATCAGAACTAACCCATCGTGTCGCACGACGGCAAACAGGGGAGGGTGTCGCACAGCGCGACCCCTATGGTTTCAGCAAACCAATTTTCAAACTTGGCACATTCAGTCCCTGAACCTTTTAATGCATATTATCTTTCATTTTTGGCATCTTTAACCCTTATAGTTAAGTTGTAGGTGATCTTGGAAGTATAACCAAACTCCGTTAGGCTTCGGTTTCGTTAAGGGTCACCCGAAAATACTAGTTTCTCTCGTTGACGCTTTTAACCCTTTCTTCTTGAAAGTTTGCACAATTATCATACAATGATACCGAAACCTTATGAATTTATTATCATATGTTCTCAAGAGTGTAATTGAACATTACAAAGCCCTGGGTTTGTTAAAAGGTCACTCAGAGGTAAGAATTATCATGTTGACACGTTTATCCCCTTTGTCTTGAAAAGTTTCGATTTCATTCACAAACGGCTTCTTACGTCCGACAATTTACTTGTTAAAGAATACGAACATCATGTGAGGTCAATCAGAGGCATAAATTTAGCATGTTGACACTTTTAGTACCTCTGCATACGTATTTTCAATGTTTGTCAAGTTTAGTCCTTCAAAATCAATCTTTCACACTTTTAGGGTTTAGGACACATGTCTTCACATAATTGGACACGATTTTACAAGGTGTTACATCCTCACCCCCTTAAAATAAATTTCGACCCCCCCGAGATTTACCGAAATAAGTGGGGGTACTTTTGTCGCATAGTGGACTCAACCTCCCACGTATACTCAGGGCCTCTACGGGCATCCCATTTTACTTTCACAATCGGTACATGATTCCTTTGGAGCTTTTTAACCTGTCGATCCTCGATCGATAAAGGTCTTTCAATAAACCTCAGTCTTTCATCTATCTGTACATCTTTATGAGACATTGCTAGTGATTCATCAGCAAGACACCTCTTTAAGTTACAGACGTGGAATACATTGTGAATTCCACTTAGCTCCTCAGGCAAGTTTAGCTTATAAGCTGAACTCCCAACACATTCGATGATCTCGAATGGTCATATTTACCTTGGGCTTAGCTTGCCCTTCTTAACAAAATGCATCACACCCTTCCAGGGTGATACTTTCAGTAAGACTTTGTCTCCTACCTCAAACTTTAGAGGTTTGCGCCTCTTATCAGCATAGCTATTCTGCCTGTCTCTGGCAGCCTTTAGACGATCACGAATTTGGACAATCTTGTCCGTTGTTTCTAGGACTATCTCAGGTCCTGATAATTGAGCTTCTGTTGGTGCATCTAGTGTCTGTTAACTTCGTCTTAATCGAGTCTTATGTCTAGATAGGATAAACGAGCACTCAACAGGGTTGAAATTAGGGTTTTTTTATATGTTAATGTGTAATTTCGCTTGAAAGTGACTCGAACCAGTTCAAGCGAAATCAACATGTTAATTTCGCTTGAAATGGGATGTGCCATCTTCAAGCGAAATCACCTCTAGTATATATATGTGTGTGCTATGTTCATTTGAAGCGGAATTAGATCATACATTCTGAGTCGAGGTGCTGTCCGTTTGTCATTTGAATTGTAAAAAGCTCAGAATTAATCAATAAGAAGATAATTAGAAAGGAACAAGCTGTTTGACATCATTTACATTGATTCCTCCTTGGTATTGATGATGAACTACTCAGATTGACTCGTTAGGGTCACACGGACGATCCATCAAGTGGTATCAGAGCTCAGGACGAGGAGTTCATACCAATTCAGCTTGATTTTACCGAATTCTCACACTTTACTCATTCTTTTCTGATTTGAATGAAATTTAACGGTTGAAATGGCTTAAAACTCACACATATCAAGGGAAACATAGTTTTAACTAATCCTTGAAAGAATTGGACCTTAATTCGAACAAATTCTGACAAAATTGATTAATTCTGCTTGAAAAATTGTTCGTAAATGCTGACATCATCTTGATTTTGCTTGAACTTGCTTGTGTGATTTCAAACGAAATCAGCTTCTTTGGCTAATTTCGCTTGAAACTGTTTTGGATTTCAAGTGAAATCAGATTCCGCTTGAATGTTAAAGCGAAATAAGTGATTTCGCTTCAAACTTGTTTCCGCTTAAGTCTTATTCCGCTTGAAAAGTCATAATTTCGTTTAAAGCTATTTCGCTTCAACTGATTCCGCTTGAAATTGTTTGTTTTCAAAATTTCAAAAATTTTTCTAAGTGTTTGTTGACTGTTTCAGGTACTTGAAAGATGGATGATTTCATGAATCCTTTCTGTGATGTGTTTGCTTTTACCGGTGGTTCGGGAGATGGCACATCAAATAACACGAATGAAACTACACCAACACCGAATGCAAAGAAAATTCTTTCTGATGCTATGAGTGTAGATAGTGCGTATGGAACATATAACAAGCCGCCAAAGCTGATGGCGATTGAAGATTACAATAGGTGGGCTACAAGATTTGAGGAATGGCTTAAGGCGTTTGCTTATCAGAGTTGGAGAAGTTTGAAAAATGGCTATGATTTGGGGAGAGATGATTATGAGAACTTGGAAGAAAATCAAATTGAAAGATATGTTTTTGAACAAAAGTGTATTGCTTTGCTTCACCAATCTGTTCGAGATGATATTATCGCACTGATCGAATACAAAGATTCGAGAGATCTCTGGGAAAAATTAAAAATAAAATGTATTGGTAGTGCTGAAATAGTTAAGAACAAAAAGAAAATGTTACGAAAAGAGTTTGATTTGTTTGGTTGTTTAAAGAACGAGTTAGTTTCCAAGATGATTGAGAGATTTGGGCATCTGAAGATGGAGCTTGCTAGACATGATATCATTTACACTCAAGAAGAGCTGGTAGACAAGTTGTTTGACGCACTTCCGAATGAGCAAGACTGGCAGTATTTTGCATTGATGCTGAAGAATACGATAAAGCCAGCTGATTTAAAGGTTGATCTGCTTATAGAAAGACTGGAAAGCCATGAATTGGAGATTAATAAATCCAGCAAAGTCAATAACACATCTTATCAGTAGAATGTGGAGTTGTATTACAAATGAAATCTACCAAAGACTGGTTCTCCAAGAATAGCTTTTTCAGCAGAAAGCTCAAATTCAATGAATCAAGAAACTTCCAGCAGTGGCTATCATGGTGGATCATCATCAACGGGTCAAAGTCAATCTACACCGAAGAATTTATTTCAATGCAACATCGCTGTGGATTTGAAGAATGGTCAGAATTTTAGCGAAGAATCTGCAAAACAACAGATGGTGTTTTTAGCTTCTGTGTTAGAATCGTACGAAAGTCTCGTTGCAGGAAAGATAGGCAACACCAACCTAACAAAGGAAGACTATGATCAGATAGATCCTGAGGATATGGAATTGATCGATATAAGGTGGTGTATGGCTAATGCAGTGAGAAGAACGCAACGTTTCATGGAGATTACTGGAAGACAGTCTATTGGTGGACCTTCTACCAAGTTAGGCTTTGACAAGTCAAAAGTGACGTGTTTTAAATGTAAACAGAAAGGTCACTTTAAGCGTGAGTGCAGAAATGCTTACACTGATGATACTACAAATCCTTTTCGAGAGGATTATTACAAAAGGGCAATTTATCATCAGAATAAATCAGAACCTCCTAGGATGAAGCAGATAGAGCAGGTACCCAAAGAGAAATCCAGGGCACTTGCAGTTTTTCATGACGATGAAGGTTACGATTGGAGTGATGTTTTGCCGGAGGAAGACGCAGTTGGTTATGCTTTCACAGCAACAAAGATTGTTCCGTTTAAAGATAAAAGATCTGAAGAAGTGAAATATGTGAACATGAAGGAAATAGCTCATTTCATGAAAAGCAAAATATATCGTATATACAAAGAAGCTAAACAGGCAAAAATATGGGATCCTGATAGAGAATGTTATCTTGATCAAAATGGAAACATAGCTGTGGATCCAGATACTGTTGATATTGAAGTTCTCACCAAACAACTTGCTGGTGAAGAAGAAGTCAGACAAAGAGAATAGTGGGGAGGAGGAGAATCTGATGAGAAAGAGAAAGAGACAACAAAAGAACTGCAGCCAAAGAAAGTGGATGATGGAATTATTGATACATCACAGGATTTCACCGCTGAAAACTTGAAGAAGATGGCTGAAAAATTTCTAGCTGAAAAAAAACTAGAGGTAGTTTCTGGTTCTGGAACTAAGTCCAAAGATAAGGTCAGTACAAATGATACACATGTGTCAGGTAAGAATGGTAAATCTGAGAACAACTGCAAAAATTGCATGAAAGAGTGCAAAGTTTGTAGTACAAATGCTTACCTCAGTGGTAAGAAAGTTGAAGATCTGACGAGTAGAGTCAGAAGTGTTGAAGATCAGATCTTAAACCGTGATAAGTTGTTGAAAGCTTCGAACGACAAATTAAAAGAATTAACTGAGAAAATCGAAAATGATAAAAATAACGTAGAAAGAATTAGGAAAGAAAATGAAAAATTGATTTTTGAAAATCGTCAAATTTCAGAAAATTTTGAGAAGCTAAAACGAACGGTTAAAGATTCTGATGAAAGAAATGGTAAGACTGACAAAGAAAATCTTCAGCTGACTGGTGTTCTTAGAGTGAAAGAGGAGTTAATCAACCAGCAATTGGATGAAATTGCTAAGTTGAAGCTTCAATTCCAAGAAGCTAAAATTGAAAATGAACGTATCCAGTTGAAATCAACAAGTTACAACTCCACAAGCTTTGTTTTACAACACATTGTTCCTAAACCCATTGGGAAAAACAAAGCAGGCGAAGATGTTTACTCGGATGGAGCTGGGGTTGGGTTTCATAAGGTTCCACCACCAGTTTTAAACAATTATTCAAAGAAAAAGTCTGGGTTGGTTAATGATGAAGATGAATCAAGTAAAATAAAACTTCCAGAGTCAATTGATGTGACATTTTCTTCATCATCATCTGATGATAGTGTTCAAACTGATATTGTTAAAAGCATGGCTGAAAGTCTTTTGAAGTCTGATAGTGATTCAGTTGAGGATGAACAGTGTTTTCTGGACAAATACATTCCGAAACCAAAATCCAAAAACAACTTAAATGAAGAACCTACTCTTGTCATGTACAAGATGTCGGGATCGGATAAGTTGTATTCGGATTCTGAGTTTCCTCTGGAGTATGTTAATGTTGCTAAATTGACAAATGTGTTCAAATTGATTGAAATTGATTTGTCTGAAGTAAAAGATTTGAATCAGACGAAGAGGCAAATGAATTTTGAAAAAGATAAAGCTTACTACAAGAAATCTGTTGTTCCACCGCGTTTTTATAACAACCATCGAAACAAATGGTCAGGTGGTTATCAGGGTGGTAAGAATTATAAACTGAAAAATGTTCAAAACAGAAGGTTTGCTGAGAAAAAGGTGTGTGTGAACAGTTCAAGTTCACTTTCTGATGAAGAATCTGAGATTTTTTCAAAATCAAACAAAGAGTTCTTTGAGAAGAAGGCCTCACAGCCTCAGTCTGAAGGCACAAGTCGGGTAGTTGACACCCGAACATGCTTCAAATGCAATCAAGTTGGACATATTGCACGAAAGTGTACCAACTTGAAGCCTAAGACTGAAGTTGTGATGAACTCAAGGAAGAAAGTTGATGTGAAGGGAAAAGCTCCATTGGTTGTTGAGAAAAAGGTTTTGAAAAATGACAATTCCAAGATCAAAACTGAACCTGTTAAGAATATGGTAACTAAAAATGACAAGTTTTACAAACGGGTTGCATCGTCTCAACAAACATGGAAGCCAAAAGTGGTTGAAAAGAAATCAAGTGTTCCAAAACCAAAGGTTTCAGAGTCAGAAAAACAATCGTCTTCTACCAAACCGGTAAAGATGGATGTTCCTTTAGATTATTATGAGAAACTTGAATCACAAGAGGCTACAACTTCTAAAAAGAAGAATGTACCAAAGAAAGACCAACCATTTGGTCAACCTCAAAAAGATGAATTTTTCCTGTATAAAGAGGTTGAGGTTGAGTCTGCAGAGAGCTTAAAGATGAATGATAAGAATTTTCCGCCACTTTACACTGTTAAATCTCACATTAAAGTCAATCTACCTGAGTCAAAAGAGGCTTGGGTAGCATCCGAATCTAACTAAAGTGTTTTTGAAATGTGCAGGAGCTTCCAAGATCTGTTTCATGTTGGATTATGGATAGTGGAGCTTCTCGGCAGATGACAGGAAAGAAAATCCTGTTGTATGATGTTAGAAATTTCAATGGTGGTTATGTAGGTTTCGCAGGCGATCAAGGAGGTCGAATAGTTGGAGAAGGAACGTTATCGAATGGGATTGTCACGTTTGAAAGAGTTAACTACATTGCCGAGCTTGAAAACAATCTTCTAAGCATATCTCAGATTTGTGATCGAATGTATACAACACACTTTACCGACAAAGAGTGTTTGATCTTGAAACCAGGAGTTGTTATTCCCGAAGAGTGGGTTATCATGAGAGCGCCTAGAGTGAATGATCTGTACGTGTTGGACATGAGTGTAGCAACTATAACAACGGGTCAGGCTCATTGTTTTGTGTCAAGAGTAACTGAGAAGGAATCGAAATTGTGGCACCGGAAGATGGGTCATATACATCTTAGAAAAATGAATCACCTGGTGCATAACGACTTAGTAACTGGTGTTCATGTCAAAGGTTTTCATCTTGAGGGGGAGTGCATTAGCTGCATCAAAGGCAAGCAGAAGAAGAAATCACATCCTCAAAAGAAAGTCAACTCAGTATCACGACCTTTAGAGAGACTTCATATGGATCTGTTTGGTCTAGTGAACATTAAAAGCATCACTGGTGATTACTATTGTTTGGTTGTCATGGATGATTTTTCAAGGTTTTCATTTCTGAAGTCGAAAGATGAGACGTTTGATAGTTTGATGGCGTTGTTCAGAAAAATTGAAAATTTGTACCAAAGGCGTATCAAAAGAATCAGAAGTGATAATGGTACTGAGTTCAAGAATATCAAGATGGAAGAGTATTGTGATGAGAGAGGTATACTGCAAGAATTTAGTGCTCCTTATACTCCGCAGCAGAATGGAGTAGCTGAAAGAAAGAATAGGACGCTAATTGAAACGACTAGGACGATGCTTGCTGATTCAAAGCTACCAGTCAATTTTTGGGCAGAAGCAGTATCCGCCGCATGCTGTACACTCAATCGGGTTCTCACTGTCAAGAAATTCAATAAGACGTGTTTTGAGCTGATCAATAACCTTAAACCGAACCTGAAGTATTTAGAACCGTTTGGGTCTCCCTGTACAGTTCTAGAGCCTTTTGGTAAATTTGGTGCAAAGAGCATCGAAGGAATTTTCGTGGGTTATTCAAGTCCATTGAAACGAGTCTTTGTTCCAAGCTTGAAGCGGATTATTGAAGCACACAATGTTGAGTGTCAAGGTTACACAATGCCACCGCAGAATCCTGGAGATTCATGGCGTTTTCATTATGACACTTTGTGGGATTCGTTTGACATGAAAGAAGAAAAGGAAGAAGAAGATTTCTTTGACAAGTTGGATATTCTGAGAGAGTATGAAGAATCGCAAGAAAGGTTCCCAACTAAGTATTCTACACGTCAAAAAGTTTCCAATGACGACGAAGCCGGTCCAAGCAATGCTGGAGAACATGATGATATTCAGCAAAATATTGACAATCAGACGGCAGTTAACGATAATCAAGAATCTGATGATAGACCTATATTTGATAGTGGTAATTCAGATTCTGAGGGGGAGCATATCCAGATTTCAAGTCAAACAATTCCAGTCGATGAACAAGGTGCAAATCAGAATGTCACAAATTTGGTAGGCGAGGTAGTTGTTCCAGGCGAGGTGATGCCGAGAACTCTTTCATACCATCCAGATGAGTTGATTATTGGAGAATTACAATCAGGGGTTCGCACTGGACGACAAATTGACCAAGGCCTTACTTGTTTTTATTCTATAGTAGCACCTTTACAAACTGAGTTTTCACTAAGTTGTT
>JARYGA010058913.1:0-26369 GCA_030545235.1 Helianthus tuberosus | reverse complement strand
CGAACCAGCCTTGTAAACCGAACCAGCCGTTTAACATTTGTAATTATTTTTTACACATTTTAGGAACATAAAACTTATGTATATACATTATATTTATCAACAATCCTTATCATTTTTTTTAAATCCAATACAACATTGTCTTTTTAAAGAAAAACTTTTTTCTTATTAAACCACAAAACCGAACCGTAAAGCGGTAAAAACCGACCGGTTCCGTTTGTATTTTCCAAAACTGTAGTTACCGGTTCGACCCAAAATTTTTGTCATAACCAGACTGGTAACACCCCTAATCCCAACCATAGTTATTAAAGCGAGCGCCCGGGCCCAACAAATCGCCCTGAGAGTGGTAACACCCCTAATCCCAACCATAGTTATTAAAGAGTGTGCCTAGCGCCTTTAATGATCCCAAACACCCCCAAATCACCTAAACCCCACAATTAATAACTCAAAATTGGCACTAGAACACAAAATAAACTAAAAACGAAATAGTAAAAAAGTGACCTCAGGTGGGGATTCTGGCTGCACATGATTGATCTTGCTGGCAAAAAACACAAAGTAGATGATCAAAACCACAATCAAGATAGCTGTAATCTTGAATCTGATCAACAACCCTTTAATTTTCTTCAAGTGGTGTCGATTATAAGTCGATCTATTGACCATAATTCCTTCGCCAGCCCTGATTAAAATCTCAAAACCGTTAGAATCAGAAAAGACACGATTGGAAACACGATCAGTGAGGTTGCATTACCTCCTCATTTTTTATGAGATAGTGAGGTGAATCTTGAGGAACATGAGCGAGTAAATTGGGATTTTTGGTGTAGTGGGTCGAAACAAGATTGGATTTTGAGATGTTGTTGAGGGTGATTTGATGCCGAAGATGAAGGGTTTTCTAGGATCGTGCAAGGTGTCAGTCAGTCACCATCGATTTACCTAAAAGGATTAACCTGTAACATGGGAACATCTGGGTACTTTATACATAATCAATCAATCATATCGATGCCTAGGGATGGCAAAAAAAGCCCAAGCCCGACGGGTATACTCGAAACCCGAAACATACGGGCCGGGTATACCCGAAGCCCAATGGGTATGGGCCGGGTACGGGATTAAAAATAGAAAAAAATCGGGTATGGTACGGGTATGGGATTTAGTGATACCCGCTCGATACCCGGCACATTTACCCGAAACTATCATATTATAGATTTCCATATATATAAACCTAGTCTAAGATCCCGCGAGTTTCGCGGGTGACTTAACACAAACATATAATATCTACTGGCATTGAAACCATAATTCATTCGAGAGCCTGACCCGATTTAACAGACACAAAAAACTATCAGATTCGACTTTAAACTCGCCTATAACCTGTTCGATCAAATGCGCAACAGAACCGTGTTTCATCAGAATAGTTGGTGATGCTGCTTAATTTTAACAATAAAATAAGCATAATGTTCAGAATAGAAATTCATCAAATTTCTACAGCTAAAGAGCAGATCATCATAAAGCATATCATTTTTCATAGACCATGTTTAATTAACTAAATACAAAATTAAAGCCCTAACTAACCTTTATTTGCATATGTCTAGACTGCTCCTATTATCAGGCATCTTCTACATGATATTCAAATAAAAAATAAACAAAGTTTAGAATTTAGATAAGCAGGCAATG
The DNA here is from genome assembly GCA_030545235.1 of Helianthus tuberosus. NCBI lineage: Eukaryota > Viridiplantae > Streptophyta > Magnoliopsida > Asterales > Asteraceae > Helianthus > Helianthus tuberosus. The sequence continues at coordinate 24,707 of JARYGA010058913.1, read as the reverse complement.
GCTTGAAACAGAAATCGCCTAATCTCCACACCTAGTTTGTATAATTAGCTGTAGAAATTGTACCTCTCGGACAGACTGTTTGAATCTGGCTAGTGGCATGACAAATAAATCAATCCACCACCACCACCATCAATCCAAAGAGTAAACCCTTTGTTAATCGATCGAATTAGCATAAAACCAATATCCACCAAATCATACCTTCACAAATCAACAATACGAAATAAAAATTGAATAACTACAAAATTCAAAATAAAACCACAACCAAACATACCTTTGAAACAATTACTTGACGCCTCGGAAATCCAAGTTACACCGATCTGCAACCAACGTCCGATCAAAGCAGGCCAAGCCTGTTAGGGTTCGTTGAAATTGGGTTAGTTAAAACTTCGAATCAATAGATTTAGGATATACCAGTGGATGAAATCGTTGCCAAGCCTGTTAGGGTTCATTCAACAAAGGAACCTTCGACTGAAACTATAAACATGGATTTGAAATCATAACAGATGATAACATTATTTTTATAAGAAGAAATAAATAAATCAGAGATATTTTTTCTAAAAAAAGTTTGTTGATTTAACAGTTTACTTAGAACACAAACCATCTTTTTTCTAACTAAAACGTTGGATGATGAAGGTGAAGGAGGAGCCGCCGGCGCAGGTGAAGCCAGCCGTACAGGTGAATCCGAAGATTGCCGGTGAATTTGATCAGTTCCGGTTCCTCCAACACCAACAACACCAGAAATCCATTCGGGGTTCCGCTTTGTAGATGCTGAAATTTCAATAAAACTACAAAAGTAAGAAATTATTTATTAAATGGAAAATTAATAACGTTATCTTCTGCTGATATTTCTGGTACCTGACCGAGCTTTTCTCGGGCACCGATACACTAATCATCTCGTCGGCAGCCTTCCAAGCCGGCGGCGCATCCGCCGGAGCTACTCTAAAAACTTTATTACCAGAAGGAAAACTCTTCCGGTGGTGAGAATTGAAATACAAAAAATGATTTGTTCTGTATATTCTTAAAATCAAAGGAATTGAAACCTAAAATTTGTTTGTTCTATAATCGATTCAACATCGAAAGTTAGAGATTGAAAACGAATTGTTCAAAATCCTAACATCAGATTTTTGTATTAGGGAATCAACCATAGTTGGTTAAAAAAATCAAAACAGAGATTCACAAATACATCTAAACAATTGATGTGTTTAGGGTTTCTAGCGCACAAATGAATATCAATAGACAAAGCTAGGTAGAAACGTAGGATTGTAAGATTAAAAGGAGCAAAAATTGATATAAATAAGACTAAACAAACATGGATGCAGTTCCTCTTGTTACGATTTAGGGTTTTGAATAATCACTTCCATGACTATCGCCGCCTCTTGATTAAGTATTTGTGAAAGGAAACAATTTTGATAGGATCAAATAACAAACGTCAATTTGTATCTTAACATTTTGCAATCCACGCAAACTTCATGAAGGAAAAGTAGTGTAAACCTACCTATTGAATCTACGTAAACGAATATGAAATCAATATTGAGTATAAAATCTGGAAGTGAATCGGTAGGTTTTAGGAAAGTCTTTGTTTTACGATTTAAGAAGAAAGATAAAGGTTTAGGGTTTTTTGATCGGTGTGAAAACATAAATCCCATGTACCTGCGTTATACAGTTGAAGATGAAGATGTTATGTTTTGATGATGTAGAAGATGAGATCAGAAACTTACCATTTGATTTTTTGCTATGGAAGAACGAAGATGGAGGCTGGGAGATTAGGGTTTCTGTAAGTTTTGGAAGGTGGTTTGAGAGAAGATGAGAGAATGATTATGTGTGATTTAGGAAATTATTTGGTGTGAGATGAAAGGAGGATATCATACAATACGTTTCTTCAATTGCCGCTCAAATGAAGAAGTGGAGAAACAATCAGATGCCACGTGGCAATAAATGGTTTAAGAATATGACAAATGGCATAAGTTTGTTTTGTTTTATTATAAGGTATAGATTAGTAGTTAGTACATGTACTTATTACCTTCTCTATAGTCATATGTGGGGTATGTATTTGGCAAGTGTTTAGTGAACATATAACTTATTTTTAAACATGTATATTGGATATGGAAGGTTTCACATTTTATTATGTAGATGTTTTATGCAATTAGGTGGTCCTGATACAATTACTTAATTAAGCAATTGTTTTAATTTAGTTTATTATTTGTGGTCCGAATATGATATGTATGTTATTAATCATATTTTCATTTGTTATAGTCATTAAAATAGTAAATTATATAAACATCAAAGTACAAATTGCACATTTGTCCCAACGGGTATTTTTAAAAAATTGACGGGTATACACGATACCCGACGGTTAATTACCCGAAAAATACCCGGCGGGTAACGGGCCGGGTATGGGACAAAGAATTACAACCGGGTACGGGCCTGGGATTACCAATACCCGGCCCAAGCCCGGCCCATTGCCATTCCTATTGATACCCAGTAAAATTCTATAAATAGCAAAGTTATTGGTAGGATCTGGGGAGGGTGGGATGTAGGCACATCTTACCTCTATATTTAGGGATAAAAAGGTTGCTTCCATGAAACCCTCGGCTCTAAAACACCAGGAAAGAAATAAATAGAACATAAGGTGTGTGTTTATGAAGCTACCAATATAACATGAGTGGTGAATGAGTGCATGGTAAACAAGACAAATATAACAACATAAACAACCTATACACATAGATACATATCTACGACCATACACTACACCTAAAAACACAATTGTACCCTCTCTCATAAATCCTTAACCTTAATCCTACGTCTCCACGAGCTCCTATTATGGACCATGTTCTCAGAGATATGCAATCTTTGCAAATCCTTCCTAATCTGCTCATCCTAAATAATTTTGGGTCTGCCTCTACTCCTTAACCTTAAAATTCTTAATCTTAAAATCCTTAATCTTATAATCCTTAACCTTAAAATCCTTAATCTTCTACTCCTTAACCTTAAAATCCTTTAATCTTATGTACTTTATACATAAGATTTCATTAAATATTATTAAAAATTAAGGGGTTTTTAATGGAAAAATTAATAAAATAGTGAAGTTTGAAGCTTGAATTTTCCAAAATGGAAAACATACAGGCTAAGCCAGTAAATTTGGAAGTTAAGAGGATATATTCGGAGGCTTAGCCGGCTTGTTTTCTACTTTAGTAAAAAATTGTAAACTTTATTAGAAACGCACCAACCGCAGTGTTTTAAAAACCGGTAAATACCGGCCGGTTATACCGGTATTACCGTTTCCAGATGTAAATCGGGTACGAAATACCCCGGTAAATAAGTGAAATGGTATAAGGTTTGTACCAGCGGTAAAATCAGGTATACCGGTTTGAAACGTAATACCGGTACCGGCCCAAGGTTATTTTAATTTAGGTTGTTACTTAGTTTTATTATACATGTTACTTATCTTACGTAATTTTTACATATTATAATTATTCGTAACTAAAAATTTTTATTTAATATTGTATGAAACAAAAATCGCTATCCTCTAGTTGATGCGGATAGCGATAATAGTGAATTTCATCTTTTATACGATCATGAACTTGATGTATTCAGGTGTCACGGCCCCCGCCACCGTTTTGACCCGGACCAGGAGCCGCGGGGCAGGAACTCGCGTGGTATTTATTTAATTGATGCGACAGCGGAAGATTTAACAGGATCTTTTTAGAATTTGAAAATGCCCGATTATTTTATTTCATAATTCGGGATAAACCCCGTGATTTACAATAGAGGAATTTTACTAGGAAATTCCCTGATTTATAAAACATGTTTATTTATTTTAACTGAGCCACCTCTTCAAGCTGGTTAGTGCTCTGTAGCACGTTTTCCTTGATTTACAGCAGGTCGCCTGAAACATGTTTTAAAAATATTTTGTCAGCAGGGAAATACTGGTGAGTTACTCAAATTTTGTAAATGACACATAGTTATTAATTACAGCATACGAGCGATTACAATGGCTTCTATCTTATTTTATCTGGCGCCTTGTCACCTGGTGACGATGGTCATACCACTATTGGGTCCCACCCCAAGTAGTGATGATTATCACTGTTAGGATTTATTAGCCTAACCGTGAGAAATTAGTAATGTGCACAATACCCCACTAGCCAGTGATTTAAGATAACCACGACTTAATCCCTGTAATTATAACTTTTGGAAATAAATGGAGTATTGTAAAATACTTTTAATAAAAGAGAATGACTCGCATTGCAAGTTTAATTGAGCAGAGTTTAGCCTACTGATAAGCTTGTTAACCTAATTCAAATAACAATGCACACGAAAACTAGGTTAGTAACTGTAATCTAACTTTTTACGACAACTCACGAGATTAAAACCTTCACAACGAATGACAAAGTGCGATACTTAAACATCCATCGAATTCACGATGAATGACAAAGCATAACCCTAATTTGGGCAGCACTTAAACATCCATTGGATAGTTTTCATCGATCGGACATTGAATCGTAGTAGCAATCGAGTTATTACCCTGTTATCGCGGCAGCGTTTCGTGATTGTGTGTGATTTGTAGTAAACAGTCGATAACTCAACGTACGAATTGAGTTTTAACGTCGAACCAACGCAGAATTGCAAGTGCCACAGCCTACTATTTATACTGGAAAACCGGCTCCCTCGCGTGGCGCGAGGGGTACTACCCTACCATAAGGTAGCCCCGTGTCTCAGTAGCTTGGGTGAGTTGGTCGTTCGTTCGTTCAAATTCGTTTTACACGTAAAACTGTTTTGATAATACCGAATAGGAAATACCCCCCTGAGTTTTAGGGGCCCTGATCCTGATTCCGATTGTTCTGGAAATTTTAGGGGTCATGCATGATTACTTGGGGGTCACAATTAGGGCTTCCTATTGGACAAAATAAAATAAGAAATAATAGTTTTGGTGAGAGTTGTTACATCCTCCCCACCTTAATAAAAATCTCGTCCTCGAGATTTACTGGAATAAATGAGGATATTTCCGCTTTATTTCCGATTCCAGCTCCCAAGTGTACTCTGGTCCTCTCTTGGAATCCCATTTGATTTTGACCAGTACTAGTCGCTTGTGTTTGAGAAACTTGATCTTTATGTCTTCTATCTGTAGTGGCTTCTCAACAATTTTTAGTTTTTCATTTACCTCTACATCTTGAAGAGGTACTACCAGGGATTCGTCAGATAGACATTTCTTGAGATTGGATATATGAAACACGTCATGTACTCCAGCTAGTTCTTCTGGTAGTTGTAGACGATAGGCAACTGGTCCTATTCGCTGTATTATTGGGAATGGTCCTACGTACCTTGGACTTAGTTTTCCCTTCTTCCTGAACCGAACTACTCCTTTCCAAGGAGAGACCTTCAATAGTACTCTGTCTCCCACTTGGAATTCTAAAGGCTTGCGTCGATTATCGGCATAACTTTTCTGGCGATCTCGAGCCGTTTTCAATCTTTCCTTGATTTGAGTGATCTTGTAGGTAGTTTCTTGCACTATCTTAGGACCTGATAATTGGCTTTCTCCTATTTCTGCCCAACAAACTGGAGTCCTGCACTTGCGTCCATACAGTGCTTCGAACGGGGTAGCTTCGATACTCGAATGATAACTATTGTTATAGGAGAATTCAATTAAAGGTAGGTGGTCATCCCAGTTTCCACCAAAATCTATCACACATGCCCTAAGCATGTCCTCTAAGGTTTGGATTGTCCTTTCACTTTGTCCGTCTGTCTGAGGATGATAAGCAGTGCTTAGATTTAGTCGGTTCCCATGGCTTCCTGGAAACTTGTCTAGAAATGGGAAGTGAAACGACTATCCCTATCCGATACAATGGAGAGTGGGACTCCATGTAAGGATACTACTTCATCTACATACAACTTTGCCAATCTTTCCATGCTGAAGGTTTCTTTCATGGGTAGAAAGTGAGCTGATTTGGTTAATCGATCCACAATTACCCAAATCGCATCATTACCTTTTCTGGTTTTGGGCAACTTAGTAACAAAATCCATTGTTATGAGTTCCCATTTCCATACAGGCATTTCTAATTGTTGTAGTAGACCTGAAGGTTTCTGGTGTTCTGCCTTAACTTGTGAACAGGTAAGACATTTAGAAACATATGTAGCTATATCCTTTTTCATTCCTATCCACCAGAAATTATTTCTTAAGTCTTGGTACATTTTATTGTTACCAGGATGCATGGTATACCTAGATTTATGAGCTTCTTCTAAAATCTTATCTCTTAATTCTCCTTGCTTAGGTACCCATACTCTTTTCCTATGGAATTTCCAAATTCCATCAGCTCCCTGCTCTAATTCCTTTATTCTTCCTTTCATTCCTTCAGCATCATCCTTGAGTGCTATTTCCTAAACATTCTTCAGTTGTTCCATTAAATCTAACTGTAGATTTAACCTAAGAGCACGAACTCGCTTTTGCTTTTCATGATACTTACGACTTAAAGCATCTGCAACTACGTTTGCTTTTCCTTCGTGATATTGAATATCACAGTCGTAATCACTTAGAATTTCCATCCATCTCCTTTGCCTCATGTTCAATTCTTTTTGCCCAAATATATATTTTAAGCTTTTATGGTCTGTGTAGATAGTAAACTTACTTCCATACAGATAGTGTCTCCAAATCTTAAGGGCAAAAATTATAGCTCCTAATTCTAAGTCATGAGTCGTATAATTTTCCTCGTGCTTTTTCAATTGCCTTGATGCATATGCAATTACCTTCTTGCGTTGCATTAATACACATCCTAATCCTAGCTTTGAAGCATCACAGTATACTTCAAAATCTTTTGTTCCTTCTGGTAAGGCTAGAATAGGGGCATTGGTTAATCTTTGCTTTAAAATCTTAAACGCTTCTTCTTATCTAGGTCCCCATTCAAACGTAACAGCTTTACAGGTAAGTTTAGTTAATGGTACGGCTATCTTGGAAAAATCCTTAATGAATCGTCTATAGTATCCAGATAACCCTAGAAAGCTCCTAACTTCCGTTGCTGATTGCGGGACCTTCCATTTGGTGATTGCTTCTATCTTAGCGGGATCTACGTGAATACCTTCATGATTCACCATGTGACCTAAAAATTGCACTTCTTGTAGCCAAAATTCACACTTCGAGAATTTGGCATAAAGTTGTTCCTTTCTTAACAAAGTTAAGAGTGCATGCATGTGCTCACAATGTTCCTTCTGACTTTTGGAATAAATAAGTATATCGTCGATGAAGACGATTACAAATTTATCCAAGTACGGTTTACAGATCCTAATCATCATGTCCATAAATGTTGCCGGAGCATTTGTTAATCCAAAGGGCATGAGTGACTCGTAATGACCATACCTAGTTCTGAAAGCAGTTTTAGGTATGTCTTCTTCTTGTACCTTCAATTGATGATATCCAGAGCGTAAATCGATTTTAGAAAAGTATCTAGCTCCTTGAAGTTGATAAAAAAGATCATCAATCCTAGGCAATGGGTATCGATTCTTAATTGTAATTTTATTCAATTATCTATAATCGATACGCATTCGCATCGAACCATCTTTATTTTTCACAAACAACACTGGCGCTCCCCAAGGGGATGAGCTAGGTTGTATAAATCCTTTACTAAGCAATTCATCTAATTGCTTTTTCAATTCTAGCATTTCGGTGGGTGCTAATCGGTAAGGTGCCTTGGCTATGGGTGTAGTACCAGGAATTAAATGAATTCTAAATTCTACCTCCCTATCTGGGGGTAGTCCTGGTAGTTCTTCTGGGAATACATCCGAGTATTCTGATACTACCAGAATTTCCTTAAGTTCCTTACCCTTAGTGCTAATGATTACTGAAATCATATACACCATTCCTTGCTTTCGTTCATAACTAGCAACTTTCATTACTGAAATGAACTTCATTGGCTTTCGTGGCTTGTCTCCTGTAATCACCACTGATTCTCCTGAGTGTGTATGAATTTCTATGGAATTCTTATCACAAAGAATTCGAGCATGGTTGGCTACTAGCCAATCCATTCCTAACACAACATCGAATCTTGCTAAATTCATAGGTAAAAGGTTTGCAGAGAATTTATGGCCTAAAAGTTCTATCTTTCCTTCTCGCACCACCCAATTTATTTTAATAGAATTTCCATCTGCCGTTTCGACTGTAAAAATCTGCCTAAGGTTGGTTAAGGGTAAGTTAAGAGCTTGGCAGAATGAAGTATTTATAAAACTTTGGTTTGCACCAGAGTCAAATAATACTTTTGCATAGACGTCGTGAACTAGGAACGTACCAGTTATCACATCAGGAATTAGTTCTGCTTCCTGAGTAGTCAACTGGAAGGCTCTTGCGTTCTTCTTGGTAGCTCCTTCTGCAGGTTTGGCTTTGTTATCAGCTGGTTTGGCCAATTTCGGGCAGTCTGGCCTAAAATGTCCAGCTTCTCCATAGTTGTAGCAAACTGTTGCTTTCTTCTTCCTGCAGTCTTCTTCTTGGTGCCCCGGGATTTTGCAGAAATTGCAATATCCTTTGCATCTTCCAAAATGCTTCCTTTTACAGGAATTGCAAAATGGAACAGTGGAAGATTGCCCAGTTCCCTTTTTCTTGAAATTGTTACGGTTACCCATACGGAATCCCTGGGTAATCTTTTGGGCTACTTCCTTTTTCCGGTTTTCTTCTCTTATCCACACCAATTCGTCAGTCAGAGTATTGGCTAGTTCCACCGCATCATTGATTGTGCGGGGTCTCGCTGCTTTGACAATATTACGGATCTCGCTAATTAAGCCCCAAATATAGTGAGAAATAAGTACCGGTTCTGGCGAAGCCAGGGTTGGTACCACTCTAGCATACTCGAAGAAAGTAGAAGTATACCCTCTACAATCAACACCTACCATTCGGTGATTCAGGAACTTATTCGTCATTTGTTCCTTTTCATACTCGGGACAGAATTTTCTTTCCACAAGACTCTTAAATTCTTCCCAATTAATAGCATACGCCACATTTCTTCCTTTAGCTTGGAGAACTGTATTCCACCATTCTAGCGCCCATTCTTTAAAAAGATGCGACGCATACATGACCTTGTCTTCTTCGGCACATTTACTTATCATAATTACTGCTTCAGTTTTCTCCAAACAACGCAGCGCCGCAGTCGCCCCTTCATTGCCTGCAAATTCAGCTGGTTTATAGGCAAGAAATTCTTTATAAGTGCAACCAGGTGTTGCAGCTTTCATTCTTTTGAGAATTGGAGCTTGCAGTACATCATCGTTATTGTTGTTATTGTTGTTGCCGCCCCCGTTTACATTATTACTGAAGTTGTCTTCATGAGTACGTTTGCTAGGAATAATTTGTTGAGGTTCAACTGGGATTCGAGCAGCAGCTAGGATTGCTGGAATAGCATTGGCTATTCCCTGAGCAACGATATTTTCGATATCTTGCCTATTCAGAAATTGATCTTCCTGGTGTTGCTCGGATTGGTTAACCTCGTTAACTGGTTCATTATCAGCGTTTGCCATCTGGTAATTAACATATATAATTTATTAGCACAAAATAATTAATAGTTATATACAAAACAATCACATAAATTTCACAACACACGTATAGCCAAAATTGTCGATTTCTCGACTTCCATTTTGTTTTTATATTATGCATCCGTACAAACTGGTTATTTTACTAAAGTTTTATTTTTTTAGGTTATTTTACAGACTTATATTTTTATGATTATTATTATACAACCACAGCTTCAGAGCCATACTATCCCTCGTCCACTGGCACTTCATAAGCGACGTTCCCTTTCGTCGTACTTCCAGGAAATATGTTCTCCCACCTCCTGGATTCTATTCCCTGCATCTATTAGCTCCTCGCCAAAATGGCGGAGTTCAGCTAAGTTCTCATTGCTCATAGGTGGGTTTGGTGCAGGTTCTGGGTCAAACTAAGGGAAAAAGGTATAAGGATTATTTAGGAGGTTTTGAAACTGCCAGTCGTTGGTCCACCATTCGTCCATTTCTCCTAGAGGTTGGGTGTGGATAAGGGGATCTAGAATAGCCGATTCCAAGTTTATTGGAAGTTGGGTTTTAGCAGGATAAGGGAAGAGGTTTTCATTAATAAGCCTAATAACATCACAACTTGCCAGTATGCGATCTAATTCCTCCTGTAGTGGTAATTCCTCAGCTTGCCTAGAACTTTCTTCAATTTCTATTCCTGTTTGCCTAGAATTTTCCCCAATTTCTATCTCTTTTCCTTTATTCATAGGATTTTCTATTTTGAGAACTCTCCTAGTTGCTGGTTTCCTTCCACGCACACACCTCCAACCCACAAATCTTCTTCTTTTCTTCGACTTTTGTTTCTCCGGAAGTGGAGCTTGGAATTCCATAGGTTCCTCAACATCGGCCATGTAACCAGTAAAGTCTCTGGAAACTTCCACTTTCACAGGATAGAGATTGACATTCTGAAGGGCTTCAGACAACTCATTCATGTTGTTTAGTAGATATGGAGAAACACACAAAATTCTAGGTTAAAATTTTGTAACTTGAATTTTCACATAATCACATAATGGAAATAAGAAAATTTAAATTCTGATGATAATTATCTAATTTATACAAACCATTTATTGAAACAACACATATTTATTACAACTAAAATTTTAAAATATACTAGTGGTTATTTAATAGTTTAAAGTTTCTGGCTTGTAGGTAGCATAGGTGATGATACTGGTTTGGTAATTTAACTGTAAGTTAGCATTTACTGCTGTAGTAGCTAACATGTAGAGATTTGTCCATTTTTCATCTAACTCATCTTCCCATGGTGGCTTAGTGTCTATTTTCTAAGTTTCCTTATTGATCATCACTCCTTTTGGTGGTGACTTCCTTATTTTCTCTTGACTTTTCATAATAATCAAACTTCTTTTATTAGGGGTAAATGGATTCTCATACTGTGCTTTACGAACAAATATTCCCTCCTCAGTAGCTGCTGAGTATCTTGAGGAATTTGATTGGGATGAGGTTCCCTTATTTTTCGGTGAACTATCTAATTTAAGATAGATATCCGAGATTCTTTGCTTACCCATACTGTAACTAATAGATAGTCAGTTAAAAGCACATAATCACAAGACAGTAATCAGGAAAATTAAGTATTTTTAAATACTTAATAGGCTTAAATCAGTGGCTCTGATACCACCTTTTCCTGTCACGGCCCCCGCCACCGGTTTGACCCGGTCCAGGAGCCGCGGGGCAGGAACTCGCGTGGTATTTATTTAATTGATGCGACAACGGAAGATTTAACAGGATCTTTTTAGAATTTGAAAATGGCCGTTTATTTTATTTCATAATTCAGGATAAACCCCGTAATTTACAATAGAGGAATTTTACTAGGAAATTCCCTGATTTATAAAACATGTTTATTTATTTTAACTGAGCCACCTCTTCAAGCTGGTTAGTGCTCCGTAGCACGTTTTCCTTGATTTACAGCAGGTCGCCTGAAAATGTTTTAAAAATATTTTGTCAGCGGGGAAATACTGGTGAGTCACTCAAATTTTGTAAATGACACATAGTTATTAATTACAACATAAGAGCGATTACAATGGCTTCTATCTTATTTTATCTGGCGCCTTGTCACCTGGTGACGATGGTCATACCACTATTGGGTCCCACCCCAAGTAGTGATGATTATCACTGTTATGATTTATTAGCCTAACCGTGAGAAATTAGTAATGTGCACAATACCCCACTAGCCAGTGATTTAAGATAACCACGACTTAATCCCTGTAATTATAACTTTTGGAAATAAATGGAGTATTGTAAAATACTTTTAATAAAAGAGAATGACTCGCATTGCAAGTTTAATTGAGCAGAGTTTAGCCTACTGATAAGCTTGTTAACCTAATTCAAATAACAATGCACACGAAAACTAGGTTAGTAACTGTAATCTAACTTTTTACGACAACTCACGAGTTTAAAACCTTCACAACGAATGAAAAAGTGCGATACTTAAACATCCATCGAATTCACGATGAATGACAAAGCATAACCCTAATTTGGGCAGCACTTAAACATCCATTGGATAGTTTTCATCGATCGGACATTGAATCGTAGTAGCAATCGAGTTATTACCCTGTTATCGCGGCAGCGTTTCGTGATTGTGTGTGATTTGTAGTAAACAGTCGATAACTCAACGTACGAATTGAGTTTTAACGTCGAACCAACGCAGAATTGCAAGTGCCACAGCCTACTATTTATACTGGAAAACCGCCTCCGTCGCGTGGCGCGAGGGGTACTACCCTACCATAGGGTAGCCCCGTGTCTCAGTAGCTTGGGTGAGTTGGTCGTTCGTTCAAATTCGTTTTACACGTAAAACTGTTTTGATAATACCGAATAGGAAATACCCCCCCCCCCTGAGTTTTAGGGGCCCTGATCCTGATTCCGATTGTTCTGAAAATTTTAGGGGTCATGCAGGATTACTTGGGGGTCACAATTAGGGCTTCCTATTGGACAAAATAAAGTAAGAAATAATAGTTTTGGTGAGAGTTGTTACATATGGGCATGTTTGGATGAGATTTTCCATTTCTCTTTATTGACTTTTTAACATCCTTATCTCCTTTTTAGAAAAGTCACAACCAAGTGACTTTTTCATTTCTCATTTTCAATGCCTAAAAAGCTCATTTTCACCTTATTACCCAAACACCATTTCACAAATACTCCTTTTCTAAAAAGTTAATAAGTCATAAGGAGATGAAATAAGCTCATCCAAACATGGCCTCAACACTCAAATGGCTTAAACATATTGTACGTTTTCATTTAAAAGAGCTTGTTAGAAAGTTGAATGACTTTCGATTATCTTTTGGATTGTACGTTTATATTTTATAATGACCTAAAGTGAAGGTTAATATATTTAAAATTGTATAATTAACAAATTCAAAAAATTAATGTATGTCTAGAAAAATTATATACCTAAATAAGTTTATAATTAACAAATTCAAAAAATTACCTGGACTGTTTTAGCAACAAAACTTGATTTTGGACTGATCTAGCAACTTGAGTCAAACCTCAGGGACAAATTTAGCAATATTACCCATTCATTAACGGAAGGTTCTAACGGCGTCAATTAATTGGACTGAAATAGCAACAGAAACTAGGCTCAGGGACTGTTTTAGCAACAAAACTTGATTTTGGACTGATCTAGCAATTTGAGTCAAACCTCAGGGACGAATTTAGCAATTAACTCTTTTTTTTTTATTATGGATTAGCTATTGGATTATCTTTTAGTATGTAATCATGCATTTTTTAATTAAGTTTTGAGTTGATGTTGTAATTTATGAAATTATAGAGTTAAGTAGTCAACCCGGTTGAACCGCTCGGTACAATCTGGTTCAACCGGTTGAACCACTTTTTAGCCTAATCCGTTTTAATTTAAAAATCGGTTTTTAAAACATTGCACCAACCCATAAAATGAGGGGCCAAACCAAAACAAGCTACATAATTATAAAAGTTACACTACTCGATCCACGACACGGACCTAGTTTTTAACCTACTAATAATCCAAAGATACCCAGCCGCTTTCACCACTCTAATAATATCTTCAACTCGCACTTGTTTGTTTTCAAATTTGAGACCGTTCCTAGCACGCCAAATACTCCGACAAGCAATTATCACTATCCTATGAAACACATCTTTAGCCAACCCTTTTAAGCCAATATGACTGGTCAAATAATTATTTTGTAAATATTTTTATGTAGCAAAATTGGATTTTGTTAGTTTTTTTTATTTAGCAAGAGGGAATAAACTTCAAGAGGGAATGAACTTCAAGTGAGGGAATGAACATTTACAAGTTAAGGAAAAAAAAATCTAACTTGAATAGTTTGTTGTCTATGGTGCTTTGGGATCAATGGTGGGTATTTGTTAAGTGAAAAATCTAACTTGAATAGTTTGTTGTCTATGGTGCTTTGGGATCAATGGTGGGTATTTGTTAAGTCATGGTTGATGGCTGCAATGATAATTGTAGTCTTGGTTATGTGTGGCGAAATGGACATTGTGGGAACATTGGTTGCGGTTTCTTGGTGCTTAGAAGCAAACTAAGGGTCGAGGGTAGTATATAATCCGTGGATCCTGACTGGGAGTGGCAGAGAGGGACAAACTTAGATTTTAACAATGGCCGTCTCGTTTAATCATATTACCCAACATGTAATGGCATGCTTTCTAGTCGACAGAGGAATACCTACTCTTTATTCGGGTGGAGTTGATATGCAAGAGGAAGATGAGAATGGAGGAGGAATGACATTTAATGTATTTGTTGCCTATATGACGTTTATCTAAAACTTTAAACATACTAGAGGGTAGGCTCGTGCGATGCACGGCATGACCAACAGTTAGTGTCCTTCATTTTGTGGTGCGTTCGGGAAAAATGTTTATGCATGGATAAAAGGTAATTAGCCAAAAGACAATGTAAGAGAAGCCATACAAAACGTCATAAGAGCTTGTACCATAAGCCGGCCACACAAAATTTAAGGCGTGCATAGCACAGGAAACTTTGTTTGCGGAATGTGTTTAAGAACAAACATGTATGCCAAGTCTAAAAACATACATTACAGAAAAAAAAACTTAAAGGAGTTCATAAAGCTTCCGGTTTTATTCAATAATTCACGAAATCTTCTGCCGCTAATGCATGCCCAAGTAGTCGCCCTTCCTCTTAGTAGTTTCTTGTCTACAACAGGTTTTATGCAAGTAAACATAAGCAACGGCTATGAGTTAGTCAAATCAAATATCTTAACATATGTGCACGCATGACTCTCCATACATGACTAACCCATAAAAATCATTGAGAGAACTCACTACCATATGAAAACCTTAAATCATATTACAATATGCAACAATAAATTAAATAAAACCAGACTAAATTGTAACTGCCTAAAAACTTGAAATGAAATAAAACCAGACTAAATCATCACCAACACATCAACCATTTTAATATTATCCCAAATTAACATGGACCAAAAGTTAAGAAACAATTTTAATCATGTTAATAGCAACTGAAACAATAAGTTAAGAAACAATTTTAATCATGTTAATAGCAACTGAAACAATAAGATGAGATAATACAATCATTGATTAACCAAATAATATTCATGACTGAAGGTCATTTACAATTTGGTTCAAGATCATCTAGCATTGACAAAAACCATATATCAATAGCTACCTCTTGTAGGGAGATCAAGGTTCAATTCTTGAGAGGTGTAATTTAGTATAGTATTAAAGGGGGGAAAAGTTTAGTTAAAAAAAAAATAGTTACCAGACCAATGTCATTATTGATTATCCTAACCTTGGCACTCATCTGAACTTCCCCTTGACTAAACTTTGTCTCTTGGATGGCTTCACTTTATCTTCACAATATACTCTTCAATGTGGGGGCACCAACGGGACGGGTTTAGATAATCTCAACTATAAATCTGATAATAAAAGCTTGTCCCAAACCCAGCCCAAAGCCTGTCAAATATCTATTGGGTGTATATTCGTCGGGTATTGGGTATACTCACGGGTTTCGGGTATACCTGCGGGTTTATTAAAATTACCCGTTATAACTATCACATCGTATAAATTCTTCTCATTCCATATCTATATTATGTGAACTCAAAACAAAACAAAATAAACAAAAGAGTTGCCACAGATCACTAATTAAAAATCAGATTAGATAAAACTAACAGTTGCAAAAACTAATAAATACTCTCATGCTTGAACTAAGATGTTCTCTTAATTTACATATTTAGAAATACTGAGTGGTCGTGATGCCATAATATAATAGGTGAATCTAGTTGTGGTGGTTTGTCCAATAAAAATAATAACCATCGATTATTATGTAGACATTCTCTAATTCTTGTTTGATTGCTCATTAAATAAACATATTAGAGACATCATTAAGATTTAAGAAGCTACTTTTACCAATGGTGACACAATCATGGACGCATATAACAGCTAAAAATTTATATCACTTCACTTGCTTTACACATAATCAAATTTGACATGCCCATATTTAGAAAATAAAAAAAAAGAAATTATTTCGGGTATACAATTGGGTAAATGGGTTTACGTCATCGGGTAATCAGGTCGTATATCACCAATTCACCATATGAATGTGAGAAATCAATATTAAAGATAAATGATGAATCAATAATATCAACTATAACAGATAACAAAGTCGGCTAACAAAACACATTAATTACCATATGAATGTGAGAAAACAGAATTGCTCACCAAGTATAGAATGCATCTGATCCCAGACTCATCAGAGTGCCACAAAAAAAGAGCAGATTCGAAACTTCAATCGAAATAACCACACCCGAAATGGCTCCAAATAACGCACCCATTCTCTCTTTCTTGACCAATCAAAGCACCAGTCAATGCACCCAACAAAGTACCGATTGCAGATTCAAAACACCAACCATCAACTTCAATCAAGACCCAAAAAGATGATCAAAAGTGTTAATATTTTCTAATAATTCCAAGCTACGTAATGTTTCTTCAAAAGGCACCAAATTCACCCTAACATAACAACTTTGCAATCAAGAATGTATAAATTGGGATCAAATAAGAGAACACATAAATACCCAATTCAAACAAAGGAAAACCCAAATCAAATAAGTATAAAATTAAATACACACCAAATTTAATGTGTTGTTGTCGATCCATTTTGTTGCTTTGAAATATTATCACAACGTTGTACTAAAAACTGTGTTCGCTTGCAACCTCTTTTTGTCGGTTACCTTACCAAGCTAGATTAAATCAGCTGATTTTTCATCAGGGTTCTTGGCTAAAAACAAACAACACTTTACAATCTCGCCAACCGGATTTAATAAAAGCAGTTGTTTACAAAGAATTATTCAGACATTGTCTTAATTTACGGAGCTATGTTTTAGCTTCTTGATAGTTGTGTTAATTTTATGGGCCAACTCAGAAGTCGATCTACCATTTAACTTTTAAGAAACTGTAATAGCTTAGACCGTGGGGTATGGGGGGCTTGGGTTGGGGCATTTGTTGACACGTGGAATGGGAGCCCCCCCACCACCAAAACTCACGCCCATGGGGTATGGTGGGGCTTGGGTTGTGGCAGATTGTTAAAAAAAATAATAATACAAAAAGAGCAAGCCAATAAGAGCAAGCCAGCTAGCATGTCCCCACGCCCGGCTTGAAAGCCAAGCCCCAAGGGGCCACGCCCCAACCCAAGCCCACCCAGGGTGGTGACTTGGGCGTTTTACCCCAACCCACGCCCAAACCCCCGCCCCATACCCCACGGCCTAACTTTAAGAAACCCAAAAGTTGAAGGTTGTCCTCGGTATTTGTCTTCTGCCTGAAATCAATATAATGGTCAGCTCCTCAGTTTCTAGTTTTATATACATAAACATGATTAACAAACTCTGATTGATATTCCTAATTTCAGTAAATGGTATGTATATCAACGCACCTCTAGTTTTCTTAAATCCGATCAGTATATCTATATGTATATCGGCACACCTTTGAAGCCAACACAAATGTGTAAATTAAAACAATCAAGATGGCATGTGGTTTGATCCAATGTAATTGAATTCGACATCAAAACTAAAAAAAATGCTATCAGTAAGTTGTTATTTGTTATACAAACAGCATATTCATGTTATTTTTGTTTGGGTACATGGTAGTGGCAACAAATGAATATCAAATACACTTTCAGGCAAATGCTTAATTCATGCTCTATCAACAAAATTTGTGTAAGCATCCTAACCTTAGGTTTGTCACTACTGCACTGCCATTGCTTAATTTAAATTTTCCACTTAGAATCTTGAACAAAAGAGTACCGACCTTTCATAGACATAACCATAAATATCATATCTATCATGAATAGAGGGGGCAATCTTGACCCAAAGCCTTCTAAATGGGTGAGTTTGGGTTGCTTTTAAAAGTATATGGGTTGGGTTGGGTAAGATATTTTAACTAAATGGGTCACAATGGGTCCCTTGAAATTCCATCTTGTTATTTTTGGGTCAAAGCGGGTCGACAACATTAAAGAAATGGGTCGATGTGGGTTAGTGTCTTAAAGAAACAGGGTAGGTTTCGGATCGGAATGGGTTCAGTTCAAATTGAGTTTCCGGCCGAGACGGGTTTCGGCACGACGCAGGTTTTGGATCAGAACGGGGTCGGTTCGGGACGGGTTTTGTTTGGACCCGTACCGTTTCGACCCGTACCGTTTCGACGCGAACGTTTCGACCAGTACCGTTTCGAATCAAACCGTTTCGACCCGAACCCGTTCTAATAAATCAACCCGTTCTAATAAATCAACTACAGAAAAACGATTCTCAATTCTAATTCCCAAACCGGACGTCTATACCATATAACTGATCATAGAAGCTTATAAATTGCCTATATTGTTATCGTATTTGAAACAAATGGCCACTGATAACAAAACTATTACCAGGGCTAACAATAGCATTCAGCTCAGATGCTTTAAACAAATCGATAAGATTATAGTGTATAATACTTCTTTTTACAAATATGCCACTTTAAGCATCAACTCCAAGTTGCAATGGTAAAATCCAACATCAACATTTGTGTTTTTATCATAAAATTTTAATTTTAATACATTAAACTGCAAAAAAAAAAAAAGAAAATTCGGGTTGAACGGGTCGTGTTTGGGTTCATATGTATGACATGTTTTTCAGGTTCGGGCCCGTCTAAAATTTTTGCAAAGCACATAACTTGCAATGGAAATTGCCTTTTTCTTGGTTTTCCAGCGTGTGAATCATGTGCTACTGCTAAGTGGTAATGTACCTGAACTGGTGGAAAACTAATCATATGATCTTCACCGGTGAAACCAAATATACCAACAGCCTGCACAATTCCAGCAAAGAACCTTCTTAATAAATCCCATCGAGCTAACTTATACTTTCCTTTTAGATGTGTATAGTCTTAATACTTTTTAAATCATGACTTGCGAGCCAAATCATGCCTTGAAAATTTAAGATTCAAGTCACGTGTTAACAACTATAGATGTAAACAACATCTAAATATTACTATGTAATACCGCATCATGACCCCACTATCCGAAGAATCTGAATAATACATTAAATGCCATCGTCATACGTAAAAAAAATCTTTTTTGTGAAAGAAAAGCATAAAAATAAGGCGATCTTTCGACCCATTTACTCAGAAAATGGGTAGAAATGCAGAGTTACTAAAAATTATAACTCATAGCCCAACCCGCAAGCCATAGCTTATACTACACCTCTAAATGCATGATTAAAGATCTAAGGTGTACCTGGAACTATGCCACTTATGTAAGGCGATTCAGCAGGCGACAATGCTGTTATATTTTTGAACACGAACGTTACTGTAACATTATTAGCACAAAAACAAACTCATCAAGCCATATCTACTTCAATATTCTGATCAACTTTTTATGTAATTAAAAATAAAAAAAATATATATTAATACCTGCCATAGGATCAAACCTTAACCCTCATAGAGTTAAACTATTTGTCGTTCAAACATGAAACCATGTTTGTTGCGATGTCTGTTCCAACCACTTGTGCACAATCGTGATTAACCTATTTTAGTAAAACACTAACTGCACTTGATAAATTCACAAAAATGGGCCAAGAAACACATGAGGGTTCATTAAAACAACCAAGTGTGTTAAGGTTCATGAAGATAAACTTACAACCCAATGACAAGAGATTCTGAAGAGCAAGTAAGCATGGCTCAGCTACAAGGTTCAACAACATCAACATCCAATTCTCAAGAACACCATGAGGGTCCACCAATTAAACTTTATTACCAATTCAAGCTTGCACTGTAAATTCAAAAACCCATATAAAAAATTCTCAATTTTAAGCTTATGAGATCCACCACCCCTAACCATACAACCCATGATCATCTCCCCCACCACAGAACCCTCATCGGGTTATTAGCATCCACCCATGTCGCCGGGCATCCATTCGTGCAACCCGAACCCATGAGCTCGATCACTAATTGTCTCGATCAGTCGTAGAACATTTAAAAAAAACAGATTAGATGTGAGGAAGGTTACCTGAATCTGATGAAGTCTCGAAAGAGAGTTGCCTACCCAAAATAAGGTGTCGTTGCTAATAGGAAGTGTTCTTGCTTTTGACTGTGGCGATTGATTGAGTTTTCATGTGAACCACCAATGCCCCCTAATCCCTAATCACACGATGCTTCAATTTTGGCATTCAAATAGGAATTAAAACCCAGGGCAATGAGGGGATGTGGAAGGACCCTTCAATTTCGTCTGGACGGAGGCAGTAGATACATCAAATCATTTCTAAACATCAAATCTATGGTGATAATTGATTGTAACTTACCTTGAATCACTGAACGGCCAACACAACCACTACCACCGCCACAGACACCGGTTTCTCGATCTTTATCGATTCAGTGAAGACGAAATATATCGCGATAGTATCTGAAGAATCTGAAGATGAGTGGGTGGGTTTTGAGGAGCGAAGAATGGGAAGGGAAGAGGCAAACGATTCAAGTTTTTTTTATTGAAGACAGATCGTTGTTGATGGGAAATGGAACCCGTGAAATTGATTGCAGATTGAATTCAGGTTTAACTGATGGAAGAGATAAAAGGTCGTGGTTTCCATTGATGAAATCTCTATATTGCCCATTAATTGTCTTAAAACTTCGAAGAAGGTCCTATTTCACCCCTCTAAGACAGCTTCTTTCTCTTGTACACAATGCTTTAAAATTTGTATATGTGGCAAATTACCAAAAGGGCAAAAAACCCAGTTTACTTAATAAGGTAGTATAGATTAAATGCAATTAATAGGATTTTTATAGGCTGGTGCATTTAAAACAACCATAAATTTTGGTTTTAAAATAGAACATATAACTAAACTTTAGAATATATATAGATAATTGAAAACTGACAAAAGCGAGAAGCTATCAAGGGGTTTTTTTTTTTTAAACGGTTAACTAACACACCCACTAATTCTACTTTTTTAAAAAATAGTTAACTAACACATCCACTAATTCTACTTCTAAACATACACATTTTGTTCACTCGCTAATTTTACTTCTAAATATACCCATTTTGTTCACCCATTGAACTTGAAACAGATCTGTAACACTTGAGAAAAGACACATTTTTTCCCAATCCTTGATATCCTCAGGCCGAAGGACGATTGGTAGGAGTTATCAAGTGGTAGGGACAAATAATTATTGTCTATTGAAGTGTGACTTGTACTTCTTTGAACGGTACTTTTGTTTTTTTTTTAATTTATTTTAGACCACGTCTAGTGGTAAAGGAAGACTCTTGGGTATTATTCGTTATGTGACAGTCCAGTCAGCAATGGGACATTATGGAACGTTTTTTCTAAAATGGATGTAGTGGAGATGTGCGCGTTGTGGGACATTATGTTAAAATGGGTGTAAAGACTTAAATTAATAAAAAAAACCGTCAAAAAAAGGTATTAGGCAAATAAAAAAAATGATACATGTGATTGGCCAACAAAATCTTCATCCGACGTTTAATTTTGCACGCCCCTATTAGCGTAAATATATTATTGTATATTATAAAATAGAATAGAAAAAGTCTTGGATCCAGTAAGTCTCTCCACAAAGATAGGAGAGTAGGTTTTACTTATTCCTTTATATTTGGTTCATCAGTGATTTTACGTAGGGATGGCAATCAAACCCGAACCTGATGGGTAAATCCGAAACCCGACACATTTGGAACGGGTTTGAGGTCGGTTAATCGGGCTTGGGAATAGTTTTTATTTTTTTCGCGGGTTTAGGACGGGTTTGGGATTTAGTGATATACTCGTTTACCCGACCCAATTACCCGATAAAGTGTACCCGTTTACCTGATTGTATACCCGATATAATTTCTTTTATATTATTAATATGGATATATATGATACATCCATTTTTTTACACATATAGTGTAACACCTCGTAAATTCAGGTCCAATAATGTACCGACACGTGTCATGAGCTTTACACGTGTAAAAGATCGCTTATGAAGGACTAAAGTTGACAAACAAAGAAAGTATGTGAATATAAGGGTTCAAAATGTCAACAACGGATAAATGTACCTTTAAATAACCCTACATGATGTTTATACCCTTAAACGAATGATTCGTGGATCATACGAAGCTAATTGTGGAAGAAAGTGAGAGATTACAAACTACAGGGGTTAAATGTGTCAACATGTTTAAAGTATACCTCTGAGTGACCATTTAGCAAACCCGAAGCTTTATAACAATTAAATATGCTCACTAGAATGAGTGATAAAAATTTCACAAGGTTTCGATAAAGTATGAGAAAGTTATGATAATATTCGTATACGAAGGGTTAAAAGCGTCAACATTGAAATTTAAGGCTTTACGGGTGATAATAAAGTGAACCGAGGACTTAACGAAGTTTGTATATGTCTTGGAGCCCTTAAAAGTTAAGTTAGAGGGTCAAAAATGCAAGAAATAAAGTGAAAACCACGTTTAAAAGGACCAGGGACCTAAAGTGCAAAGTTTGGAAACTTGTAACCTGAGTCTGGGCTTCACACGGGGCGCGTAATGCTTGCCCAGAACCTTACGCGGGCCGCCTGGGACTGCCAACATCAGAAAATGTGGACAGCTGCCTGTTAAAGCTGTGTAACCGACTTATGGAGCTTGTTTTGATTCTATGGGCTTGTTTGATGGTTTATAATGGCCTAGGGACACTTGGGATGATCAGGAATCATCCCATAGACTTATTTGTCATGATCTAGTTGCATCAAAACCCACTATATAAAGAGCTCATTGTTGCAAACATTTGATCATTCACTTGAAACTCTCACAACTTCATTGCTGGAGGTTCCTGGAGCTCAAGACCCCTTCCTAGTGATCATTAGGCGTGCATAGGACCTTGATTAGGAGCCCGGTAAAAGCTACGTGCACTTGTTGTTTTTGATTTATACTTTGCTCAGGTAAATACTCTTAACTTATTTTCCCTATACGGGCTTGGGATACGGTATTATAATAATACCGCTTGGTCGGGTATGTAGTCATTTAAATCGGATTGTGATTAATGTATTTACATAACCTGTTTTAATCTGTATTATTTGGTGTATGGCCTTTGGGGGTTAAATGACCATGTCCCGAATATCCTTGGCATCATTCAAAGAAATGGTCACGACCTAAGCACGGGGTGTAGGCGTACACCTGACAGTTGCATTATGTAAAAACTGGTAATCCACTTAAAGGAATCAACCTTGTGGGCATTATACCTGTGGCGTGTTAGTTAATCTTGACCGGCCCTGACGGACGACAAATAAGTAAAACTGTATACAAGATTATTTTTAATAATTGTCCCAAGTTATAAAAGAATTTTTGTGCCATGTGCATTCAAATCAATTTTCTAAAACGTTTTCAAAATGAGCCAGTTAATTGTATTAACCAGTGTTAACTAACTTATTTTCCAAAAAGGCTAAGTGCAGGTACTAGACGAAATAGGCTGGCTACTCCTGGCATCATTAATCAAGTTTCGCAAGCTCTAGATGTTAAAGTCTGTTGAACAAATTTTCCTTTTTATTCGATCCGCCTGTGGATCCGTTACAGTCCGTTGTGATACTTTGATATTACTATTTTATTCGGTTTGTAATGTGATTCATTTTTTGCTTCCGCTGTGCATTTAAATTGTGTTGTTTGACTATGATGAAATCAACTACGTCACGATACCCCCATCGGGCCCACCGGTAATACGTGGAAATATCGGGGTGTGACAGGTTGGTATCAGAGCCAACACTAGGTGAATTAAACACTAGCCTTTTGTGTTTAATCTCAGTTACACAGTTGCACGTTCCTCGATTCTCGAGTCTAGACAAAGAACTTAGGACTAATCCTAATTCGTTTTATTTTTGTCCTCTATTTGTTTTCTTGTTATTTTCTGTTTAGCCCCTGCATGGGCAAGTCTTTTCAGTTAGAAGTCCCGTTTAGGGCAACCATGTACTTGTTTAAATTTTAGTGGAACGACTAGATTTAAAATATCATTCCTCTTATAAGATCTACCATTATAACAAAATGGCAAAATCTAAAAAGGACAAGACCTAGCTCATGTGTCATCTTAAGACAGGGCCAAGATGGCAGTTCCTCAATTAGATTCAGATCCTTGTTAACATCTCAATTTAGGATTGTTCTGCGTTAAATATTAAAAAGAATCTTAAAGGTAAAACCTAGTCTATATGTCGTTGCAGACATGGCCAAGATGGTAAAACCTATTCAAAAGATTCCAATCCTTGTTAATATCTGAAAACACGTTAACATTCTTGGTAAAATGTGATTCGATAAAATCACATAAGTCATTCTTAAATTGGGTTATTCTAATTTCCCTTAATTATATAAACATCCCTTAAGGATAAAGTGCCTACGGGCTATAATTAACGTCCTTTTGGACTAAAGACAGTGGTGGCCTACAACTCCCTATCAAGAAAAAGTAATGAACTTTGATTCAACCTTAATACCTCGATTCTGTAAAATCCTGGTTTATAAATTAAATCTGTCCATGTGACTTGCCTTTTGTGCTATTATTAAATTATAATTAGGAACTATAATAAAGATCCTGAATATATACATGCTTAACAAATTAACCAAAATAGTTATTAAAGACCATGGTTAATAAATCGTCAAGAACGATAGTACTGTATAGGCTTCTAAATAAACCTTGTCATTAATTTTCTTTTATGTAGCAATAAAGCTACATGGCTAGGTCGGAAGAAGTAAACAA
>JARYGA010058912.1:0-34200 GCA_030545235.1 Helianthus tuberosus | reverse complement strand
TGGACCCATACTTCAAATGCCCATTCCCAAAAGAAAAAGAACCATGTCTTATGGTTGTTCTTATAAAGAATTATGGTCTTGTAAACCAATGGAATTCTCAGGAAATGAAGGGGTCGTTGCATCTCTACGCTGGATAGAAAAGACTGAGGCAGTCTTAAAAATAAGCAAATGTGCGGAAGAGGATAAGATAATGTTTGCTTCCAATCTGTTTAAGAATTCAGCCTTAGAATGGTGGAATAATATCCTCCAGTCTAGGGGAAGTGATAAGGTTTACAATATGGAATGGGAGGAATTTAAAAACATGGTAGAATGAAAATTCTGCCCTCCCAATAAAAAGGAACAGATAGCAAATAAGTTCCTAAACCTTAGGATGACTGGGGTAGATAGTAAGGGTTATACTACGTTATTCTTTGATTATGCTAGAATAGTGCCAACCCTTGCATCACTAGAACCAGTATTAATCTCCCATTACATCTGGGGATTAATCAGTGAAATTAGGCATGTAGTCAAGGCAGCTAGACCTCAAACCATAGAAGAAGCTATAGAACAAGCAAATACCTTGACCGATGAGTTAGTACGTACACGAGAAGAGGATCAGAGGAGAAACCTAGCTCAAAGGCTTACCCAAGAATTCCGTTACGGTAATTCCAACCGTGGGAAAAATGTAGGTTCTACCTCTACACCGTACTGCAAGGCTTGCAAGAAGAAGCATTCAGGAAGATGCTCCACTTACTACAATTTCTGCAAGATACCAGGACACAAGGAAGAATATTGCATGAAGAAACCTAATAATGGAATGTGCTTTAATTGTGGAGAAAAAGGTCATATCAAGCCGAACTGTCCAAAACTAGCTCCAGCCACGAACACCAAGAATACAAAAAATGCTAGAGCATTTATTCTGACTGCAGAAGAAGCAAAGATGATCCCGGACGTGATCGCCGGTACATTCTTAGTTAATGATGTTTTTGCTAAAGTATTATTTAACTCTGTTGCAAACCAAAGTTTTATTAATACTTCCTTTTGCAAACTTCTCAATCGACCATCAACTAAACTCCCATAAGAATGTCTAGTAGAGAAAGCGAATGGGGAAACCATTAAGATTTCTGAAATCTTGCAGGGAGCAAGAATAGAATTTCTAAATCAAAAATTTATTTCAAACCTTTACCCAATGAATCTGGCAGGATTTGATGTTGTGTTAGGAATGGATTGGTAAATAGCCAATAAAGCCAGTATTTTATATGATCAAAAGTCAATCCAAGTAAATTCACCAAAGGGTGAAAAGATCACAATTAAAGGAGATAAACCCTCTAGATCCACAAAATTCATCTATGTAATGAAAACAGCCAGTTATGTAAGAAAAGGATCCTTAGTATATTTGATTTCCATAATCATTAACACTAAAGGAAAAGAATTAAAGGATATCCCTGTAGTATCTCAATTTTCAGATGTATTTCCAGAAGAGTTACCAGGGCAACCTCCAGACAGAGAAGTTGAATTTAGAATCCACCTGCTACTAGGAACAGCACCAATTGCCAAAGCACCTTACCATTTGGCACCTGCAGAAATGCAGGAACTGAAGAAACAGCTAGACGAATTATTGGAAAAAGGATTCATCCAGCTAAGCTCATCGCCATGGGCATCACCGATCCTATTCGTCAAAAAGAAGGACGGATCAATGCGTATGTGCATTGACTACCGTGAATTGAACAAGGTCACGATTAAGAATCGGTATCCATTACCAAGAATCGATGATCTGTTCGACCAGCTACAAGGAGCTCGATTTTTCTCAAAAATCGATTTACGATCAGGATATCATCAATTAAATGTACAGGAAGAGGACATTCCTAAGACCGCTTTCAGAACAAGGTATGGCCATTATGAATTTACTGGCATGCCATTTGGTTTAACCAATGCCCCAGCTGCATTTATGGACATGATGAACCGAATATGTAAGTCATATTTGGATAAATTCATAATTGTCTTTATAGATGATATTCTTATTTACTCGAAAAATAAAGAGGAACATGCAAAGCATTTGCACGCACTTCTAAGTTTATTGAGAAAAGAAAAGCTTTATGCAAAGTTTTCAAAATGCGAGTTTTTGTTAGAACATGTACAGTTTCTTGGACATTTAGTCAATCATGAAGGAATTCATGTGGATCCTACCAAGATCGAGGCGATTACTAAATGGAAAACCCCTGAGTCACCAACCGAGGTTAGAAGTTTCTTAGGATTGGCCGGTTATTATATAAGATTTATTCGAGATTTTTCTAGAATAGTCATTCCCTTAACTAAGTTAACCTGTAAATCCGTTAATTCTGACTGGGGACCAAAACAAGAATAAGCCTTTAGAATTCTTAAGCAAAGATTAACCCATGCACCCATACTAGCGTTACCAGAAGGAACTGAAGACTTTGTAGTCTATTGTGATGCTTGTAAGTTAGGTTATGGATGTGTATTAATGCAACGTCAAAAGGTTATAGCCTACACCTCTAGACAACTTAAGAATCATGAAGAAAATTATTCAACCCATGATCTAGAATTTGGAGCTATAATTTTTGCCCTTAAAATTTGGAGACATTACATTTACGGTAGTAAGTTTACCATTTTCACCGACCATAAGAGTTTAAGGTATGTCTTCGGACAAAAGGAATTGAATATGAGACAAAGATGCTGGATGGAGATACTTAGTGATTATGATTGTAATATCCAGTACCATGCAGGAAAGGCAAACGTAGTAGCTGATGCTTTAAGTCGAAAATATCATGAAAAACCAAAAAGAGTACGATCACTTAAACTAAATATGCAAGTAGATTTAAATGAACATATTAGAAAAACACAAGAATCAGTAATCAAGGATGATACTGAAAAATTGAAAGAAATGATTAAGGAACTACAACAGGAACAGATGGAATTTGGAGATTCCATAAGAAAATAATGTGGATACCTAAATTAGGAAACCTACGCCTCCGTATATTAAAAGAAGCTCATAAGTCTAAGTATACGATACATCCTGGAAGTGATAAGATGTATTAAGACTTAAGAAAGAATTTTTGGTGGATAGGAATGAAAAAGGATATAGCAGCTTATGTTTCTAAATGTTTAACATGTTCACAAGTCAAAGTTGAACACCAGAAACCCTCAGGTTTGTTGCAACAGTTAGAAATGCCAGTTTGGAAATGGGAATTGATAACAATGGATTTTGTTACCAAATTACCCAAAACAAGAAAAGGAAATGATACAATCTGGGTGATTGTAGACAGGCTAACCAAGTCAGCTCACTTCCTACCAATGAAAGAAACTTTCAGTATGGAACAATTAGCAAAATTATATGTAAATGAAATAGTTTCATTATATGGAATTCCTCTATCAATTGTTTCTTACAGAGATAGTCGTTTTACCTCTCATTTTTTGACAAGTTTCCAAAAAGCAATGGGAACCAAGTTAAATCTAAGAACCGCTTATCATCCTCAAACGGACGGACAAACCGAAAGGATAATTCAGACAATGGAAGACATGCTTAGAGCTTGTGTAATTGATTTCGGAGGTAATTGGGACGATCACTTACCATTGATAAATTTTTCTTATAATAACAGTTATCACACAAGTATCAATGCTGCACCATTCGAAGCACGTTATGGACGAAAGTGTCGAACACCAGTCTGTTGGGCAGAAATTGGAGAAAAGCAACTATCTGGACCTGAGATAGTACAAGAAACAACCGACAAAATTATCCAAGTCAAGGAGCGACTAAAAGCAGCACGTGACCGACAAAAGAGTTATGTTGATAATAGACGAAAGCCATTGGAATTCCAGGTAGGAGACAAAGTGTTATTGAAAGTATCTCCTTGGAAAGGAATAGTCAGATTCATCAAAAGGGGAAAGCTAAGCCCCAGGTATGTTGGACCTTTTGAAATTATTAGAAGAATAAGACCTGTAGCCTATCAGCTACAACTACCAGAAGAAATGGCAGGAATACATGATGTATTTCATGTATCTAACCTCAAGAAATGCTTAGCTGATGAATCACTGGTAGTACCTCTTAAAGATATAGAGGTAAATGAATAGATAAAATTTGTAGAAAGGCCTCTACAGATCGAAGACAGGAAAGTCAAGAACCTCAAGCACAAGAGATTGGTTTTAGTCAAGATAAAATGGGACTCCAAAAGAGAACCAGAATACACATGGGAGATTGAATCAGAAATACAAAGGAAATATCTACACTTATTCCAGTAGACCTCGAGGACGAGTTCTAAAACAAGGTGGGGAGGATATAACAACCCTCCAAAATATTTCCGACACCCTAAAAATAATTAAAATATCCCAATACGTCCTAAAATACACCCTGTATACGAAAACGGACCCCGAATACCTTTATATTTATTAAAATTAATTAAAAACAAAAATAAATGGTCTCTGGCGGGCCGCGTAAGACCCGCCCTTGGTCTACGCGGGGCGTGACAGCCCAGCCACGAGGCCTTACCCGGAGCCGACGCGTGGCTCAATCGTGTCGAGGCTAGAAGTGATGACCGGTCAAAGCTAGGGCCTACACCCCTAGCTCGCGGGCCGCGTAAGCCCCTGCCTCATCTTACGCGGGGTGCGACAAAGCTTGAATCAGGCCCTATAAATTAAGGGCATCGGCCTTCAGTCCCAGTCGCTCACACTTTCTTTTCTCTCTCGAAAATTCACATTATTAAAGCTATTCTCGGGTATAATACCCCCCCTAATTAACGAAGTTCTGCCCCGTTGTAAGTATCATAACCCCGGTTACGTATTAGATACGCTGCCCGATTGATCCAGGGTTCCGTAACGGCTGTCGAGGTTCTGCCCGACGTAGTCGTTGGAATGCCGTCTCGGGGAGGGTATTACTAATGTAAATATTGGGTTATTATACTAACGCGTGTGCATTTGTGTATTTAATAGATAATCACCAGGAAATCCCTAAAGAAAATCTAAGACAGCAATGTGAGTAATCCTCTTTTTGTGTAAACCTTTTTGTGAGTAATCTCCTTTTTGCAAATTGTTTTTACAAAACCTCATTAATTAATAATATATTAAACAGTGATTGAGTATTTGTGTTCTACAATTATCGTCGGTATGTTGGGGTTTTGTATACAAAATTTGTTACTACATTGTGAGTAGTAACATGACCACAAGTCGGGTTGACAATACCGTGGGTGGTAATTAAAGTAGATGGAAAAAGATGTAATTGCGCGACAGCCCTCAATACTGTACAATGGTTTTACTTAACTTGATTAAACTGGGATTCACTCACCAGTATTTCCCACTGACAAAATATTTTTAAACGCGTTTCAGGTAACAAAATATGAAAGCCAAATAGAAGCCAGCTGGACAACACTGAAGACTTGGAAAAGTGGCTATAAAATTACCTAAAATAAAGAGATGTTTTATTTAAATAAAATAGGGTTTATCCCTATAAAAATGTGTGTACTTGAAACTTGGGATTTTCCCATGTGTTTAATATATTAAAAGCGTGGTATTTTACTCTGATAAAATATTTCCTAACTACGATCTTGATGTGATTCCGCTGCCAAAATGATAAACACCTGGATACCACCAAGACTGGCTGCGGCCGCCCGTTCCCGGGTTCTTAGGGACGGGGGTTGCGACAGAAGGTGGTATCAGAGCTAAGCCACTGATTCAGCCACAGAAGTGTTCTGCTGACACCAAGATATTATATGTTAGGAAATTAATTACGGAAATACGTGCATATCTGTATTTTGTTATTGTATGTTATTTGACTATTTGTTAGTTTACAGTATGAGCGATCAAGGACCCTCCGACGCCTATCGTCAGTTGTCCGGCTCACCTAGAAGTGAAGGCACCTCTTCACAGCCTGCCCTCTCAGGGTATTCAGCTGACAATGAAGATGGGATATTCGTGTTTAAGGCTCAGTCTGAAGAGCCATTCCCTCTTAAAAAGAGAGGATGGTTCAGTAGGGGAGCACATGAGCGTAGGAAGAGAATGAAAAAGTTACAATAGCAGCGAGTTCTAGCAGCCGCTAAGAGAGAAAAAGATGCCCACACCCAAGACATGCTTAATAGGAGTTTAGCAAACTTCCACATTTTAGCAACCACAGCTGCCGACCCAAACCTGGAGTAACTCATAGCTCCTCAACCATTACCCTTGTTTCCCACACAACCAATGGAGATTGAAAACAACCCAGAAAACCAAATCCAAATGCATGATTTTAACCCAGAAGAGATACCTAGGATACTAGCACCCAATCCCTTAGACCCAGACTACGACCCATGGTTTGATGATCATAGGGATTATCAGCAACGTTACCACATAACAGAAGAACCCATGCCAAACCTAGCAGCTTACCCAGGTCTGGACCCTCTAGATCCCTATTATGATAATGACGAATACATTAGGGAAATCCTAGAGAATCCATATCCCCAGGAAGAACCCATGCCACAGTACCCAGATCCAGTACCAGCACCTGCACCCCCAATTAATGCAGAGAATGTGCAAGAACTCCGAACCTTCGGTGAGGAGATTTTAGAAAGTAGCGAGAGGATGAGACAGGTTGGAGAACGACTCGTCTGGAAGTACGACGAGCGTAATATGGAGTTCTGGATGAACCCATATTAGTGATGGTGATAGTAATAATAATATAATATATATATATATATAATATGTGTGTATGAAAAATATATATATATCTATCGTAGTATAGACCAATTTGTGGTTATTGATGCATAATAGTATTGTAAATTTTAATTCCAGTTCTAGTTTGTATTAGATGCATAATATAAGAAAGAGTAAGTTGCAGTGCTCGACGCTTTTGACCAATATGTGTGTTGTATGATTGTTTGCCATAAATATTATTTTGTGATATTAATAATTGGCAAATGTTTAAAATTCAGATGGACAACGAAGTGAACCAGGAAAACCAAAATTGTAGGATCGTTTTTAGACCCGAACGAGTCGATCAGAAGAGTTTATCTCAATACGAGTGGCGGAAACAAACGTATCGAGGTCAATTCAGCAAGAATCACACTATAAACTGACCGTATATTGATTTCAGATCAAATACAAGCCTGTGGACACTTCGGCAGCACTTCGTTACACTGACCGGAACTCTTACAAATGAAATGGCACAAGGGGTATATATAGTATGTCTAATTTCGTTTGAATGTGCCATGAACCATTTCAAACGAAATTAACACAGTTAATTTCGTTTGAAAGTGGTAATGACACTTTCAAGCGAAATCATCCATATACAATCTATCTCGATTTCCATGCCTTAATCTATCTACAAACATACAAGACTCGATACAAGACGAAGTCGACAGACGCATGCACCAACAGACTCCCCCTCGAATGTTGACGAGTCTTCAGTGTCGAGTCTTCGGTTGTCAAACCTTCAGTCTTTATCAGTCTGCTCACTCTCTTAAAAAATTTTCCATTGTAAGCATCCACAATCAATCTCTTTCTCTTTCTTCCATAATCGCAACCTAGCTCTGAGCTCTTTCCACAAGTATCTTCAGAATCCAAATCTGTCTCCACAATCTTCAGACTTCCTCTTGATATCATCAGACTCCCCCTTTCGCTAAGCTGGGATCACAGTCTGGAATTCACTTTTAACAGGTTTTTAGACCATAACCTGGCACTCATCTAACTCAGGTATAAAGACTTGGCTAACCTGCACACATCTCTACCCAACAATAAGTTTCACAAATTTAAAATTTTGCAAATTTAGAAACCACTTGAAGGTATCATTCAAAAATGATTTATTCTTTGATAACCACTTGAAATTACAACTTCTTCATAAATTCTTTCCCAAACCTGTTCATCAAGTTTAGCACTTGGAATTTTGAAAATCAGCTTTCCAACATCAGTTGTCGAAAATATTTTTGAATTTTTCAAAATTTATGCTAAAACACACTAAAATCTTTTTGGATTTTTGAATGTAACAGAAATGCGCTAAAGAAATATTTACAGACACTATTTTTGTGAGTTTGTGCAAGAGGGTCATATCAGTTTATGAGAGAAATCACCAACACCGTTAAGCTTTAAACATTTTAAGCTCTAAACGATTC
Organism: Helianthus tuberosus; assembly: GCA_030545235.1. Taxonomy (NCBI): domain Eukaryota; kingdom Viridiplantae; phylum Streptophyta; class Magnoliopsida; order Asterales; family Asteraceae; genus Helianthus; species Helianthus tuberosus. Next base: position 26,131 of record JARYGA010058912.1, on the reverse strand, counting down.
ACATAGATTGTCGATATTGTTGTCCACTTAAACTCAATCTAAAAACTTTCGACATGCTTACCGATACGTTAAGGTATATTAATATTGCACTAAGTTCTTATGGACCCCACGATCTCAGCATATCCCCTCATCATGCAATACACTAACTCAAGTAATGCCTTTAAACTTTTATCAACTGTGATTTGTGCGAAAACAAAGCAGAATGTTTAAACATTAACAATAAGGTCGATACTTCCGTATACGCAGAGAAAGTCCAATGTTTAAACAAAATAAGAAAATAAAAATAAGTTGAAATTGTTTAGGCTTTAACCACCAGGTCGATACTTCCGTATACGCAGAGGAGGTCCAAAGCTTAAACGAAACACCAAAGAAAATAAAGCAGAACATTTAGGCAATAACATCTAGGTCGATACTCCCGTATAAGCAGAGGATGTCCAATGCTTAAACAAAATAAAGAAATGAAACAAGTTTAAATCTTTGCAAAATAAAATGCACAATCACAGCGACTTTTCAGCAAAGTTGTGAAAGTTCACAAACTTAACCAGTTTTATGTCTTTCAACAACCAGCGATTACTGAGTAGGCACACAATCAAGAAGGACAAAACTAAGTACTATGCTTTTGACCATGTTTCCCACTAGAACTAGGCTTTTTCATTTAAGTTTGTATCGTTATCGAAAATCTACTAGTCTAGCTGAGCCTACCGTCACATCTCGAGTGAGACCGTTTATCACATTTTAACTTTCCATTTCTTTAGCATGCTATGATAGTCCACTGATGTACTATCATTTCCTCTTTTTCACAACAAAACTCATTTTTGATTTTATCATGTTTTTGGCTTTTTCAAATTTTCAAATGTTTTTGGATTTTCTGAAATTCTTACTCCCCCTAAAATACAAACACATTTAAGGAAATTTGAAAACAGACTGTACAAGTAAAGTGACAACTGATATCGAATCACTTCAAATCGCCATCCACTTGGCATAAACAATCAGAACTCCCCCTCACAACAAACTATTTTCCCATTGATTTCAAAACACTTAAGTTTGTTTTAATCAAATGGTTTTTCCGGAAAATTAGTTTTGTTGATTGATTTTACCATTAGTAGGTTAGGGGTTTGATTCATCACATTGTCTTCCAACAAATACCACATGTAGGAAAATACAAGTACAATTTAATGTCCTTGATTAATCACTTATAAGTAAAAACCTTTTTCAACCAATTTTTCAACCACATGGCTTACCAACCAATACCACTTGTAAGTTACCATATATAGGTTGAATTCTCAAAATGCCGATTCCTACTCCTCACTTACCAACCTGGGAGTTCCGGCAACTTATCAAAATTTTCAATTTTCAAAAACAATTTAAGAATGATGCCGATTCATGCTCCACGATTACCAACTTGGGAGCTCCGACAAGTCAGGTTTTTAAGTAAAGAATACAGACACCCAAGCCTGACCAGCTTTAGATGTAACCTTCTCAACTTCTTCAGGGGTTTGAACACTTCTTTTTGTTTCATAAAATTCTTTCACCCCTTTCACCTTCCCATCAACCATTTTACCAAATATCTTTTTAACATTACCATTAAACACTTTCTCAACATCAAATTCTTTCTTTTCAGAATAGAATTGATTTGAGATTTCGACTTTTCCAACTTTCTTCTTGAAATTTTCAGCCCACGGTGGTGGAAAGTTTGCATCATCCACACTCGGAACTGAATTCTTTTCTTTCATAACAACTTTTGGCTCCTCTGATTTTGTGGAATCAGATTCATCACCAGAACTATTCCCTGAACCTTTAACCACCCACTTTTGATTCTTTAAATTTTCTTTTCTTTTTAAAACATTCTTCGAACATTCACCAACCTCATAAATTGAATTCTCAAAAACTTTGAATCTGTTTGTTGGTGGTTCGGTTTTTTCAATAACCTTTTCTTTCTGTTTACCAGAGACTCCCTGTTTTGTTTCCATTGCCTTTGGACAATTCCTGGCAATATGACCAACTATTTTACATTGAAAACAGGTTCTAGTCTCTATCTTCTTCTGAGCAACACTTTTCTTCATTTCTTCTTGCTTTTTGGCATGGAATTCTTTGTTCGTCTCCTTCCAGAATGAACTCTTTTGTTCTTTTTCAGCACTTGTTCTTGAAACAAAAACAGTTTTTGGTTTATAAATTTTCTCATTTTTATAATTTTTCGGTGCAATAAAACCAAGACCTTTCTTTTTGAAATTACCATTATGGTTTGGTTTCTTTTGAAAACTGTAACCATAATTGTAACCCATTTTCTTGTTTAAACGTTGTTGCACTCTTGAGGTGTAAGGTTTAGGTTTTTCAGAAAGATTTACATCTTTTATTTCAGAAATATTAATTTCTGTTAGTTTGAAAACCTGTTTAATCATTTCTGGCTTAACACCTCTTATTGGAAAAACCTCATCAGAATATAATTTGTTAGAATCTATTAAAGTATATGCTACTTTGATCGATTCGTCATTCAAATTAGATTTTGATAACAAAAACTCCTTTTTATACACCCGTTTTCCCTGTTTGGCTTTTTGACTTGACGTGTCGGACTTTGACTTTGACTATGATTTTGACTCCGACATTGACTCCTCTGTTTCATCCTTATCCAACACCTGATCGACCACCTTTTTTATTAATTCGGACTCATGATCAGTATCGAATGACGTGAAAGTGACATCTATACTTTCTGGCAAGTTATCCAACGACCCAGACTCTCACTGTAAATTTGTTGCCTTTTCGACTCTTTCAGAATTTGGATTTCGAGGAGAATATCCATTTTCGACCGGGGGTGGACATTTGTTATAGACAACACTTGGTTTCTTACCAGAAATCTTCACTTCATCATCTTCTTTTGTTTCGGACTTCTTCTCTTTCGAAGTCTTCTCATCTTCAAATGTCTTCAATCCCTCCACTATAGGGTAAATCCTGTCAACAACAAAAGTAGAACATGAGTAACTTTTTAATAAATTGTTAACTCTTTCACTTTCAATTCTTTGTGTTGCCAACTTTAATTCAAGCTCAGCACACTTCTTTTTGTAGTAGTTGACATCGTCAAGCTGTCTCATGTAAGCCCCTTTGAGTATATTCATTGCTACAGCTTGTTCACTACTTGACTCATTGTACTTATTCATCTCTCTGTTCAAAATATCATATGATTCTTTTAGCCTTTTTATGTTGTGCAGCAATTCATTGTTCTGCATTATCAGAGAATCACAATTCATACACTTCTCAGCAACCTTGACTACCTCATCATCTGTTTTGATTTCAAATGCTGGAACTTCTTTAACTACTCTTACTTGAACTTCTTCTACAACTTCTTTCTTTTTCTCAACTTCACCATTTAAACGTTTTCTGACTTTTTCTGCCCAATAATCATCAGTATAGTCATTGATAACATGAGCAACAAATCCTTTAGCTAGGAATTCTTTGTCTGGGCAATAATCGTCCCAACTAAAACCTTCTGCCAATTTTTCATCTTCTTGTTCTGCCACACATACTTTACTATTTGTTGGAATGTATTTATCCCAACTAAAACCATTTCCTTTATCTTGATTACCAAGACAAGCTTTCTTTGAATCTTCAATTTCTTTTGTACCATGAGCTGTTTGTGGCTGTTGTTGTTGATGTGGCTGTTGAGCAACTTGATGATATAATGCTTTTCGATAGTAATCATTGTTTCCAAAGGGATTTTGAGCTCCACTTGCTTCACGATTTGTGCACTCCCTCTTGAAATGTCCTTTTTCCCTGCATCGAAAACAAGTAACTTTAGACTTATCAAATCCTAAAGCTGAAACATGTGCATCGCGAAAATCATCTCTGCCTGTAATTTCTTTAAACTTTTCAGCTCGTCTCAGTACACTAGCCATGCACCATTTTATATCTATAAATTCCATCTCTTCAGCATCAATCTGATCATAATCCTCTTTTGTTAGCATTGGATTTCTGATCTTTCCTGCAACTAAACCTCCATATGATTCAAGCACAGTTAACAACAAAGTCATGTGGCTTTTAGCAACTTCCTCGGTATAATTCTGATCATTTTCAAGGTTTAAAGCAATGTTGCATTGAAGTACTTTGCCACTCTTTGTTGTAGAAAAGTGTGGATCAAATGTTGGAAATGAAGAAAATCCCATCTTGTTACTTGATCCTTGAGATGGCTTTTCAGAAGATCCCGTTGTATTGAAAGCAGTTTCAACTTTTGGCAAAAACTTGGTTTTGTCATTAATACCACTTTTGTAGTACAAACCAATGTCTTGCTCTCCATCATAATTCTTCATTCTCGCTATCTTTCGTTGCTCCATTTCTTAAGCTTCAAGCTGTTTAATAAAATCACTCAATGTTAGATCATTAAAACCCGGTTTCTTTTTCAACATCATAAGATACATGCCCCACTCATCATGTGGCAACGCATCAGCTAACTTTTCAATCAACTCATCTTTATCCTTTCTGATACTCAATCTGTTCATGTTTTTCAATAAATTGCAACATCTTTCAATGATCTGCTTGGTGCTTTCATTTCTTAAACCTCGGAACAAATCGAATTCCTTCTTCATCAACGACTTTTTGTTCTTAAGCATGTCATCACTACCAAGAAACTTTGCTTCTAATTCTGTCCATATCGAATGTGCAGTTCCATTATGTTGAAGTAAAATTAAGATGTCTTCTTTAATCGCCTGCTGCAACAAACTAACCATCAACTTTTCATCTTTGTATTTCTTTTTCTCCTCAGCACTCAAATCTCTAACTGGTATTTTCTCTCGATCGCTACCAACTGGTCTAAAATATTGAACTTCAGTATGTTCCCATGCATCTAAATGATAAGCTTCAACCCAGTTACCAAATCGTTCAGCCCATCCACTAAAATCATCAATATCCAAAAGCTTAGGCGGTTTTTGAGTTGTTCCAGTTTCATTTTCAAGCATCGTGTTCTGCGTAATTGATATCGGACTAGCAAAAGCATTATAAAATTCGTTCTCCATGTTTCGTTTTTCAAAGATTCACAAACAGACTGTTTCAAACGGAATACCAAAGTTAACCAAGATCCCTCTTCAAACGAAATAACTAACTTTCAAATGGTATGAACACTTTCAAACGAAATCTCCTATTTCGTTTGAAGTTTCAAACGATATTACGCTCTTGAAATGGAATCACAATCTCAAACGAGATACCGTATTCAAACGAAATAAGTAGGCTTTTTCAAACGAAATCAAATAACTTGTGCACTCTTCAAACGAAATCATCATGCAACTAAATTGGTATGAACTCTTCCTCCTGAGCTCTGATACCACTTGTAGGATCATTTTCAGACCCAAACGAGTCAATCAGAAGAGTTTATCTCAATAAGAGTGGCGGAAACAAACGTATCGAGTTCAATTCAGCAAGATTCACACTTTAAACTGTCTGTATATTGATTTCAGATCAATTACAAGCCTGTGGACACTTCGGCAGCACTTCGTTGCATAAACCGGAACCGTTACAAATGAAATGGCACAAGGGGTATATATAGGAGGAGTGATTTCGTTTGAAAGTGACATGATGCACTTCAAACGAAATTACTTAAGTTAATTTCGTTTGAAACATCACCTGACACATTCAAACGAAATTAGCTCAAATATGTGTAAACTCTCCTATTTTCCTCGTATAACGTGCCCTAATCTATCATTCTACATACAAGACTCGATACAAGACGAAGTCAACAGACGCATGCACTAACAGACTCCCCCTTCAAACGAAATAGCTTTACTCAAACGAAATCAAACACTTTCAAACAATTAACCTAATTTCGTTTGAAACACTAATTATCTCAAACGAAATTTCTTTCCTCAAATGAAATCCCCGCGTTCAAACGAAATCAGAACCAATGGTGCACTCTCAAACGAAATAAGTAAGTAACTTCAAACGAAATCAGTAACAACTTCAAATGAAATCATGATGATGACCACTCTCAAACGAAATCAGTAAGTTCTTTCAAACGAAATCAGTAATAATGTGTGAATTCAAACGAAATCACCAGGGATTTTCAAACGAAATCAGCTAACATGTACTCTCTCAAATGAAATCACAAAGTTTCTTCAAACGAAATCACTATGATGTCATACTTTCGGTCAGTTTTTTGTCCAATTGGTCAAGCAAATGGTCGATTTTAGATCTGAAACTTTCTAGGGTTTGTTAAAACAACATTACGCACATGATATGTGAAAATCAGACGTTTTTAACCGTGAGAACTAGTTCAATTTTGAAAGAAGGTGTAGAAAATCAGAATTTACAGCTGAATTGGTATGAACTCTTCCTCCTGAGCTCTGATACCACTTGTAGGATCGTTTTTAGACCCGAACGAGTCGATCAGAAGAGTTTATCTCAATACGAGTGGCGGAAACAAACGTATCGAGGTCAATTCAGCAAGATTCACACTATAAACTGTCCGTATATTGATTTCAGATCAAATACAAGCCTGTGGACACTTCGGCAGCACTTCGTTACACTGACCGGAACTCTTACAAATGAAATGGCACAAGGGATATATATAGTACGTCTAATTTCGTTTGAATGTGCCATGAACCATTTCAAACGAAATTAACACAGTTAATTTCGTTTGAAAGTGGTAATGACGCTTTCAAGCGAAATCATCCATATACACTCTATCTCGATTTCCGTGCCTTAATCTATCTACAAACATACAAGACTCGATACAAGACGAAGTCGACAGACGCATGCACCAACAAAAATAACGATAACCCGAGTAACAATAACCCGAATAACGATAAACTGAACAACAACAATAATGGAAACCAAGTGGATAACAGTGCCATCCAACACATAGTGGCACAAGGGATAATAGATGCAATGCCATATATTATCAAAACAGTTAAGGAAGCAGATAATAAAAGTAAACGTGATAGTAAACGACCCATTGAACCTGAAAACAGCATAAACAATGGACCCATACTTCAAATGCCCATTCCCAAAAGAAGAAGAACCATGTCTTATGGTTGTTCTTATAAAGAATTCTGGTCTTGTAAACCAATGGAATTCTCAGGCAATGAAGGGGCCGTTGCATCTCTACGCTGGATACAAAAGACTGAGGCAGTCTTAAAAATAAGCAAATGTGCGGAAGAGGATAAGATAATGTTTGCTTCCAATCTGTTTAAGAATTCAGCCTTAGAATGGTGGAATACTATCCTCCAGTCTAGGGGAAGTGATAAGGTTTACAATATGGAATGGGAGAATTTTAAAAACATGGTAGAAAGAAAATTATGCCCTCCCAATGAAAAAGAACAGATAGCAAATAAGTTCCTAAACCTTAGGATGACTGGGGTAGATAGTAAGGGTTATACTACGTTATGCTTTGAATATGCTAGAATAGTGCCAACCCTTGCATCACCAGAACCAGTATTAATCTCCCGTTACATCTGAGGATTAATCAGTGAAATTAGGCATGTAGTCAAGGCAGCTAGACCTCAAACCATAGAAGAAGTTGTAGAACTAGCAAATACCTTGACCGATGAGTTAGTACGTACACGAGGAAGAGGATCAGAGGAGAAACCTAGCTCAAAGGCTTACCCAAGAATTCCGTTACTGTAATTCCAACCGTAGGAAAAATGTAGGTTCTACCTCTACACCGTACTGCAAGGCTTGCAAGAAGAAGCATTCAGGAAGATGCTCCACTTACTGCAATTTCTGCAAGATACCAGGACACAAGGAAGAAGATTGCAGGAAGAAACCTAATAATGGAATGTGCTTTAATTGTGGAGAAAAAGGTCATATCAAGCCGAACTGTCCAAAACTAGCTCCAGCCACGAACACAAAGAATACTAAAAATGCTAGAGTATTTGTTCTGACTGCAGAAGAAGCAAAGATGATCCCGGACGTGATCGCCGGTACGTTCTTAGTTAATGATGTTTTTGCTAAAGTATTATTTGACTCTGGTGCAAACCAAAGTTTTATTAATACTTCCTTTTGCAAACTTCTCAATCGACCGTTAACTAAACTCCCACAAGAATGTCTAGTAGAGACAGCAAATGGGGAAACCATTAAGATTTCTGAAATCTTGCAGGGAGCAAGAATAGAATTTCTAAATCAAAAATTTATTGCAAACCTTTACCCAATGAATCTGGCAGGATTTGATGTTGTGTTAGGAATGGATTGGTTAATAGCCAATAAAGCCAGTATTTTATGTGATCAAAAGTCAATCCAAGTAAATTCACCAAAGGGTGAAAAGATCACAATTAAAGGAGATAAACCCTCTAGATCCACAAAATTCATCTATGTAATGAAAACAGTCAGTTATGTAAGAAAAGGATCCTTAGTATATTTTATTTCCATAATCATTAACACTAAAGGAAAAGAATTAAAGGATATCCCTGTAGTATCTCAATTTTTAGATGTTTTTTCAGAAGAGTTACCAAGGCAACCTCCAGACAGAGAAGTTGAATTTAGAATCCACCTGCTACCAGGAACAGCACCAATTGCCAAAGCACCTTACCGTTTGGCACCTGTAGAAATGCAGGAACTGAAGAAACAGCTAGACGAATTATTGGAAAAAGGATTCATCCAGCCAAGCTCATCGCCATGGCCAGCACCGATCCTATTCGTCAAAAAGAAGGACGGATCAATGCGTATGTGCATTGACTACCGTGAATTGAACAAGGTCACGATTAAGAATCGGTATCCATTACCAAGAATCGATGATCTGTTCGACCAGCTACAAGGAGCTCGATTTTTCTCAAAAATCGATTTACGATCAGGATATCATCAATTAAAGGTACAGGAAGAGGACATTCCTAAGACCGCTTTCAGAACAAGGTATGGCCATTATGAATTTACTGTCATGGCATTTGGTTTAACCAATGCCCCAGCTGCATTTATGGACATGATGAACCGAATATGTAAGCCATATTTGGATAAATTCATAATTGTCCTTATAGATGATATTCTTATTTACTCGAAAAAAAAAAGAGGAACATGCAAAGCATTTGCACGCACTTCTAAGTTTATTGAGAAAAGAAAAGCTTTATGCAAAGTTTTCAAAATGCGAGTTTTTGTTAGAACAGGTACAGTTTTTTGGACATTTAGTCAATCATGAAGGAATTCATGTGGATCCTACCAAGATAGAGGCGATTACCAAATGGAAAACCCCTGAGTCACCAACCGAGGTTAGAAGTTTCTTAGGATTGGCCGGTTATTATAGAAGATTTATTCGAGATTTTTCTAAAATAGCCATTCCCTTAACTAAGTTAACCTGTAAATCCGTTAAGTTTGACTGGGGACCAAAACAAGAAGAAGCCTTTAGAATGCTTAAGCAAAGATTAACCCATGCACCCATACTAGCGTTACAAGAAGGAACTGAAGACTTTGTAGTCTATTATGACGCTTCTAAGTTAGGTTATGGATGTGTATTAATGCAACGTTAAAAGGTTATAGCCTACGCCTCTAGAAAACTTAAGAATCATGAAGAAAATTATTCAACCCATGATCTAGAATTTGGAGCTATAACTTTTGCCCTTAAAATTTGGAGACATTAGCTTTACGATAGTAGGTTTACCATTTTCATCGACCATAAGAGTTTAAGGTATGTCTTCGAACAAAAGGAATTGAATATGAGACAAAGACGCTGGATGGAGATACTTAGTGATTATGATTATGATTGTAATATCCAGTACCATGCAGGAAAGGCAAACGTAGTAGCTGATGCTTTAAGTCGAAAATATCATGAAAAACCAAAAAGAGTACGTTCACTTAAACTAAATCTGCAAGTAGATTTAAATGAACAGATTAGAAAAGCACAAGAATCAGTAATCAAGGATGATACTAAAAAATTGAAAGGAATGATTAAGGAACTAGAACAAGGAACAGATGGAATTTGGAGATTCCATTAGAAATGAATGTGGATACCTAAATTAGGAAACCTACGCCACCGTATATTAGAAGAAGCTCATAAGTCTAAGTATACGATGCATCCTGGAAGTGATAAGACGTATCAAGACTTAAGAAAGAATTTTTGGCGGATAGGAATGAAAAATGATATAGCAGCTTATGTTTTTAAATGTTTAACCTGTTCACAAGTGAAAGCTGAACACCAGAAACCCTTAGGTTTGTTGCAACAGTTAGAAATGCCAGTTTGGAAATGGGAATTGATAACAATGGATTTTGTTACCATATTACCCAAAACAAGAAAAGGTAATGATACAATCTGGGTGATTGTGGACAGGCTAACCAAGTCAGCTCACTTCCTATCAATGAAAGAAACTTTCAGTATGGAACAATTAGCTAAATTATATGTAAATGAAATAGTTTCATTACATGGAATTCCTCTATCAATTGTTTCTGACAGAGATAGTCGTTTTACCTCTCATTTTTGGACAAGTTTCCAAAAAGAAATAGGAACCAAGTTAAATCTAAGCACCGCTTATCATTCTCAAATGGACGGACAAAGCGAAAGGACAATTCAGACAATGGAAGACATGCTTAGAGCTTGTGTAATTGATTTCGGAGGTAATTGGGACGATTACTTACCATTGATAGAATTTTCTTATATTAAAAATTATCACACAAGTATCAATGCTGCACCATTCGAAGCACTTTATGGACGAAAGTGCCGAACACCAGTCTGTTGGGCAGAAATTGGAGAAAAGCAACTATCCGGACCTGAGATAGTACAAGAAACAACCGACAAAATTATCCAAGTCAAGGAGCGACTAAAAGCAGCACGTGACCGACAAAAGAATTATGCTGATAACAGACGAAAGCCATTGGAATTCCAGGTAGGAGACAAAGTGTTATTGAAAGTCTCTCCTTGGAAAGGAATAGTCAGATTCATCAAAAGGGGAAAGCTAAGCCCCAGGTATGTTGGACCTTTTGAAATTATTAGAAGAATAAGACCTGTAGCCTATCTGCTACAACTACCAGAAGAAATGGCAGTAATACATGATGTATTTCATGTATCTAACCTCAAGAAATGCTTAGCTGATGAATCACTGGTAGTACCTCTTAAAGATATAGAGGTAAATGAACAGTTAAAATTTATAGAAAGGCCTCTACAGATCGAAGACAGGAAAGTCAAGAACCTCAAGCACAAGAGATTGGTTTTAGTCAAGATAAAATGGGACTCCAAAAGAGGACCAGAATACACATGGGAGCTTGAATCAGAAATACAAAGGAAATATCTACACTTATTCCAGTAGACCTCGAGGACGAGTTCTAAAACAAGGTGGGGAGGATATAACAACCCTCCAAAATATTTTCGACACCCTAAAAATAATTAAAATATCCCAATACGTCCTAAAATACACCCTGTATACGAAAACGGACCCCGAATACCTTTATATTTATTAAAATTAATTAAAAACAAAAATAAATGGTCTCTGGCGGGCCGCGTAAGACCCGCCCTTGGTCTACGCGGGGCGTGACAGCCCAGCCACGAGGCCTTACCCGGAGCCGACGCGTGGCTCAATCGTGTCAAGGCTAGAAGTGATAACCGGTCAAAGCTAGGGCCTACACCCCTAGCTCGCGGGCCGCGTAAGCCCCTGCCTCATCTTACGCGGGGTGCGACAAAGCTTGAATCAGGCCCTATAAATTAAGGGCATCGGCCTTCAGTCCCAGTCGCTCAAACTTTCTTTTCTCTCTCGAAAATTCACATAATTAAAGCTATTCTCGGGTATAATACCCCCCTAATTAACGAAGTTCTGCCCCGTTGTAAGTATCATAACCCCGGTTACGTATTAGATACGCTGCCCGATTGATCCAGGGTTTCGTAACGGCTGTCGAGGTTCTGCCCGACGTAGTCGTTGGAATGTCGTCTCGGGGAGGGTATTACTAATGTAAATGTTGGGTTATTATACTAACGCGTGTGCATTTGTGTATTTAATAGATAATCACCAGGAAATCCCTAAAGAGAATCTAAGACAGCAATGTGAGTAATCTCTTTTTGTGTAAACTTTTTTGAGAGTAATCTCCTTTTTGCAAATTGTTTTTACAAAACCTTAATTAATTAATAATATATTAAAGAGTGATTGAGTATTTGTATTCTAAAATTATCGTCGGTATGTTGGGGTTTTGTATACAAAATTTGTTACTACATTCTGAGTAGTAACATGACCACAAGTCGGGTTGACAGTACCGTGGGTGGTAATTAAAGTAGATGGAAACAAATGTAATTGTGCGACTGCCCTCAATACTGTACAATGGTTTTACGTAACTTGATTAAACTGGGATTCACTCACCAGTATTTCCCACTGAAAAAATGTTTTTAAACGCGTTTCAGGTAACAAAATGTGAAAGCCAAATAGAAGCCAGCTGGACAGCACTGAAGGCTTGGAAAAGTAGCTATAAAATTACCTAAAATAAAGAGATGTTTTATTTAAATAAAATAGGGTTTATCCCTATAAAAATGTGTGTACTTGAAACTTGGGATTTTTCCCATGTGTTTAATATATTAAAAGCGTGGTATTTTACTCTGATAAAATATTTCCTAATTACGATCCTGATGTGATTCCGCTGCCAAAATGATAAACACCTGGATACCACCAAGACTGGCCGTGGTAGCCCGTTCCCGAGTTGTTAGGGGACGGGGGTTGCGACACCCCAAATGAAAAACAATATAAAGACCCGAAATTTCAGATGTTGGCAATCTATCAACGCAAGATTAAAGACCATTAAGCCATATGCCGCAACGTGTTACCCGCAAGATACACAATATTGTGGGTATCCAGAATTTTTGTGTAAGCTTTATCTTTTCTCGCCTAATCACAGTTTACTCGAAAGTATTGCTGAAACTACTGACACGTCATTGCTTGGTACCCCTATCTTCCTTGCTTAGTATCTCGAGTTTCTTTTCTTTTTCTGTAAAAACAAACAAAGTGTCAGCAGTTTTCTATCATTTCTTGAATAGTTTTCAATCGAAATATCAAAACTTTATATTTGGTTTTCTGTAAATTTTCCCCCGTAAAATTTTATTTTCGAATGTCCATTACTTGAAAATGAAATTTTAATTTTGTAGAAAATCTTTTTGTTGGGTACAGTTTTACGATACTCGTTTATTTAGGAAAGCGGATTTGTTAATAAAAGATAGAGTAGGTACAACCAGTCATGAAGACAGAGTTTATTTCCAATAAAAGAAATTGATCATTTCCAACCAGGTTACCAACTGGTTGAAACGAGTTTTATCAAAGGCTTTTGTGAAGATGCCGGCTTTCTGTTGCGTAGTATCTGCTGGCACCACTTAAATATATCCTTTCTCGTACGCATCTCGTATCGCGTGAATGTGAATCTCAGTATGTTTTGTTCTTGAGTGATGGATTGGATTCTTCACAATTCCCAGACACGCTTCGTTGTCAATGAATATCGGAGTCTTCATGATGTTGATTCAGTAATCCAACAACTGATTTTGTATCCAGAGGACTTGTGAACAGCAACTGTAGGCCGCCGTGTATTCAGCTTGAGCAATAGAGGTGGAGACTGTCGTCTGCTTTTTTCTTTGCCAGGATATGAGACGATTTCCTCAGAAGTGGCAACCTCCTGAGATTGATTTTCGATCAACTTTACAACCTGCATGGTCACTATCAGAATAAGCAATTAAATCAAAATTACTATCTTTAGGACACCAAAGCCCAAGCTTGGGTGTTCCTTTCAAATAGCAGAAGATTCTTTTGACCGCAGTCTCAAGAGATTCTTTGGGATTTGTCTGAAAACGAGCACAAATACAGACAGCCCATATAATGTCAGGCCTACTTGCGGTTAGATACATCAACGAGCCTATCATTGAGCGGTAGAAGGACTTGTCACAGGCTTTCCTTGAGGATCAAGAGTGAGTTCGGTCTGAGGTGCGAACGGAGTGCTTGCAGTTTTGCAGTCATTCATATTGTATTTAGCGAGAATATCCCTGATGTATTTGGCTTGATGAATGAGAATTTCGTCTTCCCGCTGTTTCACCTCCAATCCCAAGAAAAATGTGAGCTCCCCCATCATGCTCATTTCGAACTTTGCCTTCATAACCTTCTCGAACTCCTTGCATAACGCTTCATCGGTTGACCCAATGATGATATCGTCCACATAGATCTGAACCAGCATCACATTGTCTCCGATCCTTTTCGTGAAGAGAGTCATGTCAATTTTACCTCTTGTGTATCCACATTCCAGAAGATATGTTGACAAAGTCTCATACCAAGCTCGAGGAGCTTGGTGAAGACCATAGAGAGCTTTTTCAAGCTTATAGTATCGCTTAGGGAAGTGTGGATCTTTGAAACTAGGAGGGTGACAGACATAGACCTCTTCCTTTACTTTCCCGTATAGAAATGCACTCTTCACATCCATCTGAAATACCTTGAAGTTTTTGTACGAAGCATATGCCAAGAATATTCTTATAGCTTCCAAACATGCTACCGGAGCAAAAACTTCCTCATAGTCAATCCCTTCCTCCTGTCAAAAACCCTGAATAACCAATCTTGCCTTGTTCTTTATAACCACCCCACGATCATCCATTTTGTTATGGAATACCCATTTTTTTCCAATTGGAAACCTCCCTTCTAGCAGATCAACCAATTCCCATACTTTAAGTTTCCGGAACTGAGATAATTCTTCCTGCATCGCCTGCACCCAGCTGGAGTCTTGAATGGCTTCTTTTATGTCGTATGGTATAGAATGCGATAGAAAGGCCGCATACAATCCTTTTTGATGACATATGTCTACCCACGAGTTCGTACACCATATTCCACGGATCCAATTACATTCTCAAGGGGGTGATTCCGATTTATCTTGTAGCCTGCACTAATGTGGGTTTCAATTTGTTGAGGTAGATTGGTGAAGTGTTCGTAGACATAGACAATTAGTGGTCTATATTCCTGAGTTGGTTCATCCACGTTCGTCTGTGAAGAAGAAGCATCATTTGCAGATGCATTCTCAGCCGAGCTGTCACCATTAGTTTCATCCACATGAAAGATAGGATCAGCTGAAAAGGGAGTGAAACGAGTGAACCCAATGTCTGAAGAATCAAACAATGGTTCAACTTGAGCGGTTTCAGTAGGTTGGGTTTCAGTAATAGGTTCGAGAATGTCGAAGGTGTTGAAAACAACATCTACATCATAAAACCAATCGGGAGAACTTCCAGTGTTGGTGTAGTTTCCTTCTTGAAAGTCGACATAGTATGATTCAAGCACCATCTTGGTTCGTTTGTTGTAGACTTTATATGCCTTTTGAGTAGATGAATATCCCATGAAATAGCACACTTCACCGACTGCTTCAGACTTGATAAGATTGTCTTCAGTGTTGAGGAGTATACACGAACATCAAAATGGTCTAAAGAAATCTATCAGAGGCTTCCTTTTGAAAAGGAGTTCATAGGCGGTTTTTCCATGAGGTTTAATGATGAGAACTCTATTCAAAACATAACATGCTGTGTTGACTGCTTTTGCCAGAAGATGATAGGAAGCTTGGAGTCTACGAGCATAGTTTGAGCAGCTCCAATGAGTGTTCAATTCTTTCATTTTGTTACGCCGTTTTGCTGAGGAGTTTTAGCTGCACTGTACTGAAGGCGAATACCCTTTTCTTGAAAAAATGAGATAAACGTTTGATTTTTGAATTTAGAACCGTTATCACTTCTGACCGATTTGACCTTCAGTTTGATGACGTTCTCGATCATAGGAATGAAAGTCTGAAGAATAGATGCAGTTTCGCTTTTGGCTTCAAGGAAGTAAACCCATGAGAATCGAGAAAAGTCATCTGTAATCACCAAACATTAAGATCTTTTAGCTAAACTTTTAACACTAATAGGGCCAAAAAGATCCATATGCAACAAATGCAATGGTGCGGTTATCGTATGCACTGCTTAGGACTTGTGCGGATTTTTGTGTTGCTTGCCTTGGGCGCATGCGATACATTTTTCTGAGAAAGGAAATTCTTTTATCGGTAAACCTCTCACTAGATTTAACTTAGACAGTTTATTCATATTTTTGAAATTCACATGCCCCAAACGCCTATGCCAAAGCAGTCATTCCGATTCTGACGCCTTGGAGATTAAGCATGTCATTTGCTCATTGGTTTTAGCATTTTTCATGTTGAGGACATAGGTGTTGTTTTGTCTAGGAGCTGTGAGCATAATCATTTCGGCGGGAACTGAATACTCAGGCTTTAGAAAGAGACATTCGACGGCATTGAACAGAACGGAAATTCCTTTGTCACAAACTTTTGATACACTCAAGAGATTGTACCACAATTCTGGTACATAGTTAACGTCCTCCAATGTAAGTGCCTCAGATACGACGTCTCCCATTCCAATAATCTTCCATCCCTTTTCATCTCCGGCAAAAGATACAAAGTTGCCGTCGATGAATCGAAAGTTCTTTTAATCCGGTCATATGCCTTGAGCATCCACTGCCCACTTGCCAAATGTATTCCATGAGCATTCGAAGCCATATTTGTAATTTGTTTTGTTATACAACAACAAACAAAAATATATACAAGTTAGTTAGTTTTCGGAACCCAGACTTGCTTCAATTTTAATCTATCATGCTTTTGGACACTAATCTCTTCTTTTCTTTTCCTAAAACATGTTATATTAACTAGGTTTTTGACTGATTTCTTAAAATTATCAAACTGCTCTGTGAAATTTTTGACAAAATTTTGTTTTGGTTCAGAAAATTTTATGCTTTTGCAATGTTTCGCTGTATGTCCTAAATGACCACAACGAAAAAACATTTAATACAACGGTTCTTCTTTCTTTTGAAGGATGATGCGTTGGAAGATGATGTATGTGATGAGTGTCTTGAGCTGCATGAAGCTTCATTTGATGCATTGACGCATGATCTTCTGATTTTCTTTATTTTCTTGTCAAGACGACTTTCATCTTCAGTGCTTTCTTCATCTGACTCGTTGTCTGTTGACGAAGCTGACTCCTGACTTTCACTTGAGTTATCTGATCCTTGATCTTCACTTGAGCCTTCTTCTCCACTTTCTGAGTTCATTGTGGTTGAGTCTGCACTGCTGCTGTCTTGACTTGGTTCTTTGTCAGACTCTGATGTACCTGTATACAATGGAACAAACTCAGGAATTTCCTCTGTAAGGAACTTTCCGAATATGTTTTTCTTCAGTTCTGGAACAAACACATGGAATTCAAGCACAACATTTTCATCACAAAAAGCAGATTTCAAGTCCATGCATTCAACCACTACATTTTCATGGTTGCGGGTCAAAGGTTTAGGCACATGCATGTTACAGTCATCCCGAATATTTAGACTATGTTTAATACAGTCATCCATCCTAGTTAAATTATTACATTCATCCCGAATAGAAGTATCTTTTGTTTTACCACATTTCCAGGCGAACCAGTTAACCGTATTATAATTGTCGCCTAAATACCCTATCCCTATTTTTGTGCCTTCACATTCCTCATCGCACACATCCTTCTCAAGCTCCATTGCATCTACATTGCTTATAGAAACATTAGTATTTTTGCTATTTCGCAATCGACACTTTGAACAATTAAATCATTTTTGTCAATTAAATAATTTTCTAGATGAGGAGTTCGCATCGGTACATAGCTCTTCTTGCTGTGAGGAGGCGGAAAGATTCTTCTTTCATTCTCAAGCTTATCTTTGTACCCAATGCCATCTTTCACGTATGTCGGTCGTTGGCAATTTTTAATGTCAACCAGTGCCTTTTTACTAACATTCCATTTATCTATGGTGAGTTACAATTTAGTGTTCTTAATTTTCAGAATTTTCTAACTTTTCAGTTAGATCGTTTATGATGAAATCTTTCTTGAAAACCAATTCTTTTAATGATTGCATTTCAGCTAAAGTTGAATTCAACTTTCTCTGATATGCAGCTTCATTTAGCTTCAGTTCTTTGTTAAATTGCAAAACTTTATCTTTTTCACTCATTAGGTCATGGTTGTGCGATTTATAGTGAGCCATGACGTTCATACACAGCTTTGAGCACAGTTTAGCTTTAAATTCATAGGGTATGTTGTTTACCAAATCTTTCTCCTTCTCTTTGGCGGATTCAGCCTTCATTGCTGCAGCAAGAGCTTCACTACTTTCTTTCTTGCCACTTCCACCTTCCTTTTGAGCTTTCTCCTTAGATTCTGAAATTTCAACTTCTTTCTTTTCTTTGTCAGCTTCAGGCGTGGTAGTGTTGACAATGCTTTTTAGCCCTTTTTCGGAAGACTCCTCTCTTTTGGGAATACATGCATTTTTGTTACAAAGAAAATTCGAAGGACGTGGAACCGATCCAGTTGGTGCCTTGGTCGTCGGAGCTTTGTCAACTTCTTTCGAATCCTTGGAAATTTTTGCCATCAAAGCTTTGTTGACTTCCTCCTTTGTTTCAGCAATCTCATCCGCCCAATCATAGTCTTCCACTACCAGAGCCTTTGGAGTATTGGCAACAACATTGTCACTTCCCTCAATAGCGATTGGTCTTCTAGTTGGGGCTGTATCATCGTTTTCATTTTTCAGCAGCGGCCATTCTCTTTTGAAGTGGCCCAAATTCTTGCAGTTGTAGCATCGCAGCTTAGACTTGTCGAAACCAGCTTTTCCAAGTGACAATCTCTTCTCCATCTTGTCTTGAAACTTCTTGAGTCTTAAGGTGATCATAGCCATTTGCCATTTCAAATCCATTTCCTCCATGTCATTTGGATCCACTTGGTACATATCTTCAGCAGAAAGGAAACCCCGTTTTAGTTCACCAGACATAAGAGCTTCAAAACTACTCAGGAAGGTGTAGAACAGTGCAACATGTTTAGTGGATATCTTGAGTGCTTGAGCATTGGCAACCACAGTAGACTTCTCGTATGACTGTGGAGCCTTTGCAGAGCTTGCAGAAGCGTTGAAGTACGATGCATTAGCACTTTGAGAACTTGAACCACCTGAGGTAGTGGGGGCAAGGAAAGCCACATTATTGGGCATGATAACAGCAACAGATTGAGCAGATCTTTGAGATTCTCAGGTTTGATTCATCTCTCTTTTGATCACATACATTTCAAAATCCTTTAAAGTGTTGATCAGAAGGTGTTGGCAACGGGATTACCAACTTTCTTCATTTTTGTTAACCATTCAGAAATCGACTAATATGATCTGACAAGCTTTCACCTCAAACACTTCTAAACATATCGTATTCTTTCTGAACCATATCTCTCTTGTTATCCATCAGTCTTGGTTGCCTTCATAGTGATCGATATGTGCCAACCACAAATCATGAGCTGAGGTGTGTTCTTCGAACAGGTTGTTATCTTTCTTAAATAGGGCCATTGTTAGTGCAGCGTGAGCATGTCGATCACGTTGAATCAATGCCCTATCTTCTTCAGTGAAAGTTGTTGGATCTTCATTAACTGTACGCACATGGTCACACATAACTACGGGGACGTGAGGTCCAACGGTGATAGACATCCACTGAGTATAGTCGGTGTACTCAAAGAATGCCTTGATTCGATTCTTCCAGCTGCTAAAGTCTTCAGATCCTTTCAACTTTGGAGGCCTAGTAGCAGTTCCAGTTTCAAGTTCGGTTTGAGGGACCGAGTTCAATTGATTTAGAGACATTTTGATTTGATTTTAAGTTCAAGTTGCTAATCAAAGGTTAATTACGCTGGTTTTTAAGGTTCTGTGCACAAATTCACTAAAGAATACTTAATTACGCTGGAGCTTATGAGGGCAGTTGATCAAATACGTTGATATTCTCGAGTTCCTAGACCGGCGACAATAGCTAAATCCGCTGGCACAAACAAAAACACGTAAGTTTGGTTAAGTACGCCTATAACTGTGATAAAATCGCTGAGGATCTTTATCACTAACTTCGAAGTCGCCTTCGATTAAATACACTGACACTATTATGCTTAGATTCAACAAGTACGCCGGTATATCGCCGGCGTATTTGTTAAATACGCGATCTTCAAAATTAAAAACATTTTATTCAAAAATATCTACGCTATCTTCAAGTTTAAATACGCCTAGCAGGGTTTAAACACGAACAAAAACCCTCTAATTACTAAAAAACGACTCATAATCCATGTTTCTTTGTACCAAAATGACCCAAATGTTCACTAAAACACTGATTAACAACAACCCAATGATTAAACACACCAGATCAAGCAATTTTAAGTCCAAAATTTTGAAAAACCTTGAAACTTTGAAACCTTTTTGAAAAACCTTCAAAACTTGAAAATCTTAACAAAAACTCAAACAATCAAGAGCACAAAGGCTCTGATACCAAATTGTGACTCCCAAATACTATCCAGATCACAGTGGTTTGATTGTTAACACCCAAACACCTATAGATTAGGTGTTTGAATGTGTAAAAGTTAAGAAAACCAAAAGATGAAGATGAAGATTCTTGTTTTGAATGAAACAACAAGTGTTGTATTTGTAATGCCAAATGATAATCACATTTAGAGCACATGGATATTCAGATTTAGCACAAGAACAATAATCACAACACAAAAGAAATCACCAAACCTTGTCCAAGAACCTTGGACTAGGGTTTTCCATTACTAACATATTTATAGACACTGACTACCCAGCGTATTTAATAAATACCCTAGGATATTAAATACTCCATGTCAGGCACAAAGCCCTAAAGTTACACTTTAGACCCCTGAACCTTCTAGAACATCAAAAACTATAACAAACAATCCAAAACCTAATAAAACTAAGTACCAACGATCTCAAAAGCTCTAACAGAATGAGACTTTTAATAAAGGAGGGACAGAATTGTAATATATATATATATATATATATATATATATATATAAGTTTTCAAACATTTTTATCTTCTTCATATGTTACAACATAAGATTACAAATTCTTTTATCTTTCCTTCGAATATATTCTAGCATAATTTTTGGACATAAAAAAAAGATTTAACATGCCATATTGTTTTCAATACTACTATTATAGTATTGCACATTTGCAATACTATTTACCCTTAAAAATTTAGGTTTAGGTTTTGATTTTAATTTAGCTTTGGGTTAGGTTTTTGCGGTTTTAGGTTTCAAGTTTAGTTTTTAGGTTTTTGGGGGTGGGGGTGGGGGTTTAGGTTTCAGGTTTAGTTCTTAGGTTTTTTTGTCGGGTGGGGGGTTTAGTTTTTTGGGGGTTTAAGTTCAGGGTTTAGTTTTTAGGTTTTTTGGGGGTTGGGTGGGGGTGGGGATTGACAGTTTTAGTTTTTTCATAATGTTCCATATGTGTAATACTAATTTATTTATTTTTTCAAAAATGTTTTTTTGTATCTTAAAAATGCTAGATTTACAGGCAAAAAATATTAAAAAAATTGGTGTGTTATTTAGGTTTTTTTGGGAGTTTTCGAGCTTTCGCAATAAAATGAGTTTCGTTTGAACCATCCCATATATATATACATATATATATATATATATATGGGAAGGATATAGAGAAAACCTTAGTAAGTTAAGAAAACCAAGGAAACCTCATCTTCACCATCCATTAATGTAATACACAGTGGGGATTAATCAAGTATAAAAAGTGGTATTTTTTTTGTTGCAGAATGTGTAACTGTTTGACAAAAAGTGCTTTACAGAATTTGAAATAGTCTGACACAAAATTATACTTGTCTATAATCGTTATACATTAAAACTTCCTATAAAAAATATAATATATTGTTACGTGCACTGACAAAACTAAAATCCTTGGTTCATGTTCTTGTGTTTTTGGTTCTCTGTAAAATTATGGAATTTTACGTTTAAGAAACCCACAAAAACTAAAAAAAAAGTAACAATGCAAAAACAAGGTGACTGTAAAAAAGTATAACACGTGGCATGTTTTGTATCCACCCATTTGAGTTTCCTTGGTTTTCTTAACCGACCAAAGATTTCTCCCTAAAATTCACCTCTATATACATATTGTGAGAACCGTGAGAACAAATGAAAAAACCGCAAGAACTTGATAAAAAACACTTCAAATTCAAAAAAAAATTACACTTATCATTATTATTCAAATACAATGTTAGAAATTTAATTTACAGGTTTAAATTTACATTAATTCGTAAATAAAGAAAATTTACACATGTGTAAGTTTGACATTTACACGTGTAAATTTGTTATATTTACACATGCGTAAAAAATCTAATAAGCATGATTTTGAAAGGAGAAGTGAACTATTTGATGTTTTAAATTCTTTTTTTGATGTTGTATTTTAATTACAATGAGGTTTGTATGAAAAATTTTTTGGTTTTCATTGGTTTTTATACGTTCTCACGGTTCTCGCGATATTTAGCGTTCTCAAGATAACTCTCCTATATATATATATATATATATAGGGGAGGGTTTAAATGAGAACGCTAAATATTGTGAGAACCGTGAGAACAAATGAAAAAACCGCGAGAACTTTGTCAAAAACGAATCAAATTCAAAAAAATTTTCTACACTTATCATTATTATTCGAATACAATGTTAGAAATTTAATTTACATGTTTAAATTTACGTGAATTCGTAAATAAAGAAAATTTACACATGTGTAAGTTTGCCATTTACACATGTGTAAATCTGTTATATTTACACATGTGTAAAAAATCTAAAAAGAGTGATTTTGAAAGGAGAAATGAATTATTTAATGTTGTAAATTCTTTTTTTGATGTTGTATTTTAATTACAATGAGGTTTGTATTAAAAAAAATTGGTTTTGATTGGTTTTTTCATTCGTTCTCACGGTTCTCGCAATATTTAGCGTTCTCAAGATAACCCTCCCCTATATATATATATATATATATATATATATATATATATATATATATATATATATATATATCAAACATTTATTTTTTGGGTTGATTACATCTCAAGATATTTTATTCCTTAATGGCTATAAAGCAAGCAAAGTTATTTCGCTTATTGGCATAGTATCTTTTAAAATTTCCCCATAGTTATGAAATACATATGAAACTATTTTACGTATTTACTTTATTTTTACCTATGTGTTGATATGTGTGTATCCCTGGAAGTAAAGAACACCGCACCCTATTATCGTGTATTCTTCTAAAGTTCATGCATTATGTAAAAGAAATCATCTTATCGCAATGGATTGGTGCAAGTGGGTACCCCTCAAGTGTAACGTTTTTGCTTGGAGGGGGAGCTGAACAAGAATCCTATCGCGGAGGCGCTAGTGAGGAGGGGCATCTAAATTGAAGAAGATTCATGTCCTTTCTGTAGTTCTGATGAGGAATCGATGGATCACCTCTTCACTTCTTGTGTTATAGCAACCGTGTTGTGGCAAAATGTTAGTTCTTAGTGTCGTGTGCCTATGTTTTACACTTTCCCATTTAGAGATCTCAAGATTCATAATTTTGATGGGAAATGGGTTGTGGAGTAAGAAGCGTTGCAAGGCAGTGTTTTGATCTTGTGTTGGAGTTTGTGAAAGGACGGAAACGAGCTGAGATTTTTGGATAAGCAAGTCAAGGTTGAAGACATCTTCAACAAATTTAGATCGTTGGGTTTCTTGTGGTTCAAAAATAGATCTAGATTTAAATCGATCGGATTTGTGTAAATTTGTAATTATATAGTTTTGGTTGGTGGCCGTCACGGTTTTCGGGTTTAGCGTATTTCTAATGAAGTTTACGTTTAAAAAAAATCATGTAAAGTAACGTTAGACGTTTCTTCATTTCCCATCTCTTTTATTCTACATATAGTATTCTTTTATTATTATCTTGATCATTAAAATTTTGTACGTATATTCTCTAAGCATAAAGAAACAACAAGTCGACGTCAAAGCACTTATACGTGTCATTTTAGAAGATAATTTGGTCACTCGAACATATAATTTCTTCGACGATCAGTTTACGGAAGATAAAATCATTCAAAACTAGTGCTGTCAGTTCGAATTATAACTCTTACAAATAAATGGTTGTTTGAGTTTAACCAAATGGATATTCATATAAATAGTATTCACAAATACTTTTTAATTAGTTTATTAACGTAGTACAATACAAAATAAATGAAAATGTTTGATATGTAAATTGAACAATATGTATATATATTCAAATGAATACCAACTTAGTTGGTAAAATTTATTTGAAAATAGTCTCTATCGACTCTATTATAGTTTTATAGTCGTCACCGTACCAATGATTGATTAAACTTAATTACAAATATTCAAAGAATCTTATAATAAAACTAACTAAACAAAATATAAATGAAGTTGTTTGTTTTGTATTATTAAATTGTTCGTTACATTTGCATGGGTATTAGACTACTCCTAAATGTTCTTCTTATTTTATTTTTTCAATAGTGAACTCTTAAATACTTCAAAACCGAGAAAACCAATACCAACTGATATTTTTTTTATTTTTATTTTTCATTTCCTTTAGTTATAAAGTTAGTTTTAAAGAAATAAAAATTATGTATATTAACGAGCTACATATATATTATATATATTTGTATTCAACTTTTAAACCTTAGTCTAAAGAAAATACTAGTCTAGTGGATGAGAGAACCCATTTAGTCTATAAACCCATACAACAAATATGGGAAGTCTCATAGCTTACAATAGTTTCAATCCATAACACGAAAGACTTACATGGTTTGTTGTAAACTAATATACCTTCATGACTACAAGGGCCGTTCAAACCGCTCTTCGCTCGCTCATTGCTCGTTCGGAATTTGCTCGGAAAATGCTCGTTCGATTTGACGCTCGGTTGTAAACGAACCGCTTTCCTCGGTTCAGTTTGTAAATGAGCCAAGCATGAGCAAAGGTATGCTCGGCTCGAATTATTATTTTGATTAGTATACATATACATATACATATACAGGGTCATGATTTAGAGAAAACGGTGAAAAGTGTAAGAACAGTGAGAACGATTATGGATCGTCCGATCAAAACAATTTATGGACTAGATTGGTGCGGTGTCGTTTTCGTAAATAACATTAATTCTATTAAGTGGACGCGCTTCATTAAGGGTAAAAGGGTCTTTAGACTTCTCTACCCAAAACGCCAAACTCATGAATAAAACGCCATTACGGACCAAAACACATCCTATATAAACAAACATCTCAGACATTCATTAAACACACCCCCCGAACCGCAAACGCCATATTTACTACTAAATACCATTCATCTTAGAAACGTCAAAAAACCCAACACATCAAACACACCAAACTCAAAACGTCATATTCAGTATATATCAATCATCTTAGAAAACGCCAAAAACTCAAACATCAAAGATTCCAATCGATGTTTCTTTTAGATACACTATTTTCTCAGTAAAACGCCAAAAATGGCAAACATCGTTTATTGTTTATTCAATATTGTTCTACACGAAGTTTCGTAGAATGCATTCTTAGCTGAGGGGGTGTAACACAATAACATTTTGCCGAATGAGATGGACAAATCTTCAAGAAAAAGATGCTGATGTCAGACTTATGTCATTTTCTGTACTTTGTTCTTGATGAATATATTTGAATGGCATGAAGAGACGGATGACACTAATGAGTGAGTTGAAGATAAAAATGAAGATAAAGCTAAACTTCAAACAAAAAGCTCACCTCATCTGTGCTTCCAAACGACCACAAAAAACTACTTCAACAAAAAAAAATGAAGCATACCAAAGTCAAACCGTCAGTGAACATGTTTCAAAGAAGAAAGAGACTGATGACAGTGAAGATTTGGAAGATGATTTGTTTCTATTTTTATTTTATTTTTTAATTTTCTTTTTCTGTTGTTTGTTATGTATTTTTTAGCTAAGAACAAAATACATTATTTTAATAAAAGCGTCACACAGACAAAATGCTTGTGAAACGTCATCATGCCATAAAACGCCAAAAACTCCCAAACTATAATAAAATTAATTTAGACAAGTATTATTAAAAACTCAAAAAAACGCCAAAAACTACGTAACGCCATTAAAAAAACGCCATTAAAAAAACGCCAAACTTGGAAGATGCCACGTCTATCACCCTAAACTCATAAAAAACTGAACAAAAACAGTAAAAATACACACAGTAACTGAAAAGACGGTTACTTTATTAATATCATTTATTATAATAAAATACCGCCTAAACTATGCGCCAAAAATATCCTATAAGAGAGACGTCTCTGTACAATCAATTAATCACACCCAAAAACAACGTCATGTTTCCTAGAAACTACTCACTTTAAAAACGCCAAAAAATAGTTAAAAAACCACAGATG